>JADLZL010003733.1:0-233101 GCA_015844335.1 Chrysopogon serrulatus
GAATGCATACACTACGTGCGCTCGGCCTCTTTCAATTTCACCACGCCGTGACAAGAGCACGGGGATCGGATTGAAGGCTTCGCTGTCACGGCTCGTGACCCTTGGTCGCGAGCGATGAATGACGACGCGGAACGGAATTCATAGCTATCTCCGCCCCAGACCCGCCCGGGCCCGGACGCACACCCACGCTGCTCCTGTTGGACTCACTCACTGACCGCGGCCAGACTGGCTAGGACAACGGGGAAAGATCGCCGCCCGCGCATCTGGACTGGACCAGCACGGTGAGCGGTGACGGTGGCACGGGGCGGACGTCGTGCGCTGCGCCGCGCCGCGGGCGCTGGGCTGGGCACCGCCACGGATGGATGGCTAGCTGCAGGCGTGTAGTAGTAGCTTTGGAAGAAGAAGAAGAAGCGTGAGTGCGTGCGTGCGTGCGTGGACGGTGTCCGCGCGCGGCGATCATGACGGGCCAGCTACTAGAACGGACGGGTCAACCCCACGAGCGTGTCCTACGCACCCCCCGTCGCGGACGTGCACCAGTCCGTCCCTCCGCCGGCCGGGCGGGACGCGCGGGGCTCACGCACGCCTCAGCCGCGGGTTTCTCTTCTCCCCCGGCGGATGGGCCGTTTCTTTCGGTCGCGCTGCACACTCGTCGGCGCGCGTCACGGTGTCAGCGCGTGGCAGGGACGGTACGGCGGTCTTTGGCCAAATTGCCGTTGAGGGCCGGTGGACGCAAGGATCATTGGCATTTGTCATGCTAGTGCCGCCGATCATGCGTCGGGCTGGGGGACCGGCGTCGGAGGCTAGTTCCTGCGGACAGAACTGTCGCCGTCGCTCCTTATAGCGCGTAGTAGAAGGCTCCCGTCGTCTTCGTCTGTTCCGGCCGGTGCCGCCTTGTAATTTCCATACATATTGCTCCAATGTGTTCTGTCAACTGTAACTGAGCAACAAGCTTTTGTTGCCCCAGTGCAGCAATCAAGTACTGTAGGTGGGATTGGGGAGTGCTTCTCCCTTCTGATTAACCGTAAAAAAATTCCATACATATTGCTGCCGAGTACCAGCTGCCGGGGGAAGCAGTAATAATAATTGCAATTTGCAAGATAGGAGGAGATTACACAGCTGGGTAAAACGAGGAGAAATGCAGTTGCAGGATCATTCCGGCTGCATGTCGGTCGGTCACCTAATGTGGCGTTAAGTCATGACCGGTAGGCAATTGCTTTCTGATGATTAGTGTGGGACACTAGGGGACGCTCCATCGGTGTTGGCTTGACTCATGACACGGGATCATCAAATCCACGGAATATATTTTGTTTGTCTTCTTTTTTTGAAAGGTTGTTTGTCTTTTTTTTTCATACACACACAAAACGTCCCTGCCCTAAAACTCGCAATGATTTGAGAGCTTTTGGTCGGAGCTCACGGAACTCTTTTATTGTGTTTACCTTCAAGAAGGGTGGATTAGTTTTGTGGCATGTGCTAATCGTTTGGAGTAAGCGTACCAAATGGCTTTCTGTTGACTGTTGTGTAGTTTTTACCTTCAGTCAGGGTGGATTTTTATGGCAATGGCTACAAAAATCGACCAGAAAAAAGTACTCTGTCAAAATTACTAGCTTCAGAGTTGCTTGGGCAAATATCAATTTGTACCAAATGTTCATGTTAAGAGATGGCATTGGCAATTAAACATGACATTCACTTGTGCGTCCATAATCTCTGTACATTAGTTTAGAAAAACAATGCAAGAAAGCCATTTATCTGTCACTTAAGCTTTCCTCTCCAAAATTTCAGGTGTGCTGACGTCAAAAATTCGGATAGATCATAGATGTCACATTTCCTGTATTAGCATAGGTCGCATAAAGGACTGCTTAGCAAAGCCTACACATATTTCCATTTGAACTAATCTGTGCTGTATGAGCATGCAAAGGTACACTGGTAAGTAGATTCCTCATGCTAACTTAAGGGCAGGGGACCTGGATGTTTGTCCTGTTCTATCAGGCAAGGACTTCCGTCTCTGTTCAGCACAGGAAAGGTATTCGTCAATTGGAGGAAGACTCGGCTCCCCCTTCTCATCTCTTGGAACCTGCCCCCTTATTAACTACAAAAAAATATACAAAATGACAAGGTGAAACGCTAATCATAGAAAACATCAAAATAAAAAGGAACTATTGCAAACCAATTTCCAAACCTTCGATGCCCAGTGTCTTTCAGCTTGTTGGCACACATCCCTGATATCTCTTCCAGACATCCTGCAATCAATGTTCAGAACTTGTCACAACTCAACGACTGCATATGGACCAGTTGTCTCAAATGATTATTGAACAGTTCGAGTAGCCGTCTGTCTCAAATGATTATTGAACAGTTCGAGTAGTCGTCTGAATTCAGAAAAGTGCATCGATTCCCAATTTCCCATAAATCAAGTTGATAGTACTGTTACTTGGAGTTACAGGATGGCCAGAACATCAAATCATATGCGTAAGATATTTCTCTAATCATAACATGATTTTGAGGACCCGTCCATAATATAGTTCCCATAGTTAAAACATTAAGTGGTTAAGAACATAAAAGGTCAAAAATAATGATGAAGCGAGACATAACTATTGCACCGATCTATAAAAAATTATACAAATATCTGAATTTGACATCCAAGTTGTCAACAAATCCCCATTTTCTTTTGACTGTCACTTAATTAGATCTTTTGTAGCAATACATAATTTCATCACAGTTAAACAAGACTGGGAAAACTTCACAACCAGATGAACTGGTAATTTAGAAATTGACTATCTACTAGATGTGAAGGATGAATTCAAGAGATTAAGCAGCTTGGAATTCCATACTGGCTGAGCAGAAGCCAGAAGTAGCGGAAACTAGTACTGGTTTTCTGGACATCTCTAATCACAGGTTGCACCAGATATGGCGCCATACTGTATATATGCATCTTCACCAGCTAACTAACCAAGAATATGGGTAGAGACGAATCCGTAAATCTGTAATCAACCATCAAGATTTTATGTGTCCACTCAATTTTATGGTATAGGCTTGCAAATGCAGCATAAACATGTTAAATCCTATGTTCAAATTGTAGTACTTACTCTTGAGTGGCCAACGAAAATTGAACCAATTCTGATCTAGTCAAGTGCTTGGCATACTGTGCAGCTATTTCCACACGAGTTTGCTGATCCGGTAAGCCAAAACAGATGATAGAATCAAAACGGCTGCAATGGTACAGCAGAAAAAGAATAAGTTAGAGGTACCTTGTTACATGAATAATACATATGGGAAATATGAACAGATTGGTCAGAACTCATTTTAGAAATGCCACAATTTAGTTCAATTTTGAACTATTGGTTCGCTAGCAGCTTAAACATTGAGATCTATGCCTCTTGGGAAATATGCAAACAGGAAAAAAAAGAAACAATAACAGAGCTTTTGAAAGAGAACAATAATCAGCTGGCCATGTCAAAAACTATTTGGGACTGCTTGCAAGGAAAGAAAGGGCACACTGATAGAAAACTGCACCTGATGAGAGCTGGATCAAGGTCCTCCTTTCTATTTGTTGCAGCAATGACAACCACCCGTCTATCCTGCTCAAATCCATCGATCTACAAAACATGCATATTTAGTATCATACAAAGATTTCTCTTCTATTAATACAATGACACGCAGCTCTCCTGCATATTCAAGGAGTATCATAAAAAGATGTACTGTATGGAACTAACAACAATGAGCATTATGTTAAGAGACCAAGTGCGCGTATGGCGACAGCAGTATCATCATTGTAGCCTATGTTCAGTTCTATGTTAGGAAACGGCAGGGTATCAAATTTAACACGCAACATTTAAGATTAAGGAATATGAAATATTCTGGCCTCCCACATTCGCCAGTGAATAAGTATAGCCGCATGCAACATCTTAGCAAAGAACAGTGACATAAAGTGGCTGCTGATGTGCCATAGATGGAAAAGGTGCGCCCCCAAAAAAAAAAAAAAAAAATACGACAACGCCAGTTGGAATTGATCATTAATGGACAAAAGTGCCTTGCAGAGGGTGGCTACACAAAAAGTGCAAATCAGGAGGTAGTAATATGCAAAGGTTATTTCCACAAAAAGAAAATAAACAAGGACCCTACCTGTCGCAGAATTACTGACAAGATTCTTCGTGTAGCTTCATGCATTTCGCTGTCTCGAGCAATAGCAAAAGAATCCACCTATAACAGCGCGCACACACGCATGCACGTTCACACACACAAAGTATGTTCAATACATTTTGTAATGGCTTGAGTGTGTATTACTACAAGGATTACGATATATACCTCATCCAGGAATATAATACCTCCTTCAGGAAGATCATTTGCAAGTGAAAAAACAGATCCCAATAGACGCTCGCTTTCACCATAATATTTTGACATAACAACTTCAAGTGGCACATATAGTAGTGGAACTCCCTAATAAAAGAAATGAGCAAATAACAAATTAATTCTACTAAAAAGATAATTGGCATCAGCTATAAATTTGCAGAAAACAATTAAAAGGTTAACTGAATAAAATATTCAATATATTCAAGAAATGCTTATCCAAACATTACTTTGGGACAATACAAAAAATAATACTTACTGCTTGTTTGGCAATAACTCGAGCTGAAGATGTCTTGCCTGTCCCTAAAATAATGAGTGATAGCTGGTAAGTGTGTGGACACATAATCAGGCTAGTGGTAAAAAGGAACATGTGGGTTGAGATTCAGGCAACTCACCAGGTGGGCCCTCAAAAAGAACAGCCCGAGGTCTATTTGTCTCAAATTTGCAGCGTGTACCGCGAGCAATGTCATCATACACTTCAGGACTCTGTAAAGCTAAGAGTATGGTATCCTCTATTTCCCTATAATAGAAAAAGAAACATTTTTCAAGCTTAAAGACAACGATTTCACAACGATTTCACAATGGAGTACACAAGTACGTAATAAGACTAATATAGGAATCCCTGACAGGTAGCAAAAATGAATTTGAGGCTTCATCTCTAAAAGTCAGCAAAAAAACAAACTTGTGTCAATAAAATGTTCCTTTGGATTAGATATTTACTTGGATAATATTTGAATTTTACTGTTCTTTTCTGCAAACCACAGCTGCTTTTTTTTATTGGAACTTTGTCAGTTATCTTAATTTATGGTGCATTAAGAAGCTGGTAAAAAAGGGAAGGAATAGCAAATTGGAGCCACTTGCCTTTTCTGAGGTTCATATCCTGCAAGGTTCTCCCAGATTACAGTGCCATCCATTGGAACACTTGATGTTTCATCAAATCCATAGACTCTAACACCCATAGCCTCTAAATCAGATACAATTTTCTCCAAAGAGGGTACATGCTTAGATCTCTGACCATTTCCTTTTCTTGATGTGTTTTTCCCTGATGACCCCTTGACATTTTTTTCGCCAGCTATTTTTAAAGCACTGACCAAAGCCTCAAGTTCTTTCAAACTAAAACTTCCACGTTTGATGAATTCAATTTCCTGAAAAAAAGGATCATGATATAATGAGAAATAACAGAATAAATTTCTTTCAAAAGTCATCAATGAAGGATCAAAGATAACTAACAGAATAATCCGATCCGATAAGTGGCTCAAATATCAGAACACAGAGACCATCTTCATTGTGATCTCCAGTGCTAGTCTTCTTAGGAGGGTTCAGTGTGATTTGACGTGCAGCTGGACTGGAAAGAAGCACTAGAGTAAATAAAATATAATTGTATTATAATATACATCTATAAGACTTGGAAAACCCTATCTATGCAATGAACTGAAATTGCAAAGGCCATTTGCGAGAAAAAGATTCTATTAAAGAAGCTTATAGTGCAATTTTCAGAACAACTAGCAATGATTTGCTATTCAAATAGCATGAGCAAACATTATCAAGGGGTAAAGGAAAAAGAAAAGTGCAAAGATTATGATTTGTATCGATGGGCGAATCCATTGACAAAAATGTATCACAACATTTAATAGAACCCTCTTCAGTCACCCAACTAAAAATGTGCTCATATAAACAGAAGGCCTAGAGATGTGGTTTATCAGAAGCTGAGAACCAGTATGCACAGAGCATATACATCGACAGGATGATGCATGAAGATTAAAACTGAAATTATTCTGTTTGTGATTCGTGCTTGCCATGAACGGCAAAAGGTAATTGCATAATAGATTTCTGATGAAATAGATTTTCTTTGCTAACCTATCCCAAGCACGCACTAGAACCTCTGAGCCACCAAGTTGTTCTGCCTCAAGTCCGATATGCATTACAAGATCAACGATAAGGTGTGACACATTGCAAGTAGATGGCATGTTGAATTTAACAACCACCTGGTCAAAAAACAAACCAAATCAGAGAAATTTAGTTGTTATTATCATCAAGTGACGATTAAACAAGGCTGCTACTGATAGTGAAAGCATTAAGCTATGCTTCTAACTTGCTATTGTACTGATAGTCAGATTGCATGTCATTTCTAGATAAAAGCCCTATTATGCTCTAATAGTAACCACAATTTCGAAAGCTTCCCACTTCACAGTATTCATCTCACACTTCACTCAGATAAGCACACATGCTCCATTTGCAGCATAATCATGCCCAATCCTTCCACAAGTCTTCTTTCTACCATATAATACGTACAGGGTGCTTAATTTCACGAATATAGGGGCAAATTTGGGACGATTTTTTAAATGCTAATAAACAAATCAGATGATAAACACATATATTGCCAGAAAATTTTGAGGTAAAAACCTTCTGGCCCTTTACTGCAACATCAAACTGCGGGTATGACCCGCGCTGCATCCCTCGGCTCTGGACAAGCTCCAATATCCTCTTCCTCTCCTTGCGGGCCAAATCCTCACCATCCGCGGGATTAACACTCACTGCTGTGTCGACCGCACCCTGCAAATACAAACCAAGCTCAAACCATGCAAACCTCAAGAAAACAGAAGATTCGAACAAGAGAAGCCAGTGGACAAGACCTGCTCATTGCTGTCTGCGTAGGCCACCGGCAGCGACGCGAGCGCGGCGGCCGCGCCGACAGCGAGATAGGCGGCAGTGGAGGACGACGATTTCGAAGCCCCCCGCATCGACTCGACGGGCGTGGCATTGGGGAACCGCAGGCGGCGTGATCCTAGCCCCACGACGGCGGCGTGAGGCTTCTGGAGAGGGGGGGGGTGTGGAGGACGAGGAGGTCGACGCCGCCGATTCAGTGTGCAGCAGCCGGAGGACGCGGAGCAGCGGGAGTCGGCGGCGGAGGAGCATGGCCATGCCGGGCTCACAGCGACGCCGCCGGAGAAGGGCGGCTCGTGGTCACGTGGCGGTGGCGCTGCCGCGCTGGGCTTCGAGAACGTGGGTGGCTCGAGGCCGGGACGAAGATGCCAGACCCCCGGCCAGAGCTGGGCAGCTGGGCTCTTCCCCCGGCACACGAAAGAACAAAGCGTCATACTGATCTACGTCTTCATGCTAGACGCTATGCATTGGGTTTTCTGGGCTGAGCGGAAAACTTTTTTCAATTCACGAGGATATAGAATTTATTCTCTCTTGGGCCGCACTTTTGTTGATGGGCTGAAAACTTTTTTCAGTTTCAAGTCAACTTCGCGAGACGAACGCAATTTGCAGCGGACAGGAGTCACTGAGTCAGCACAGCGTCCACTTTGTCAAAAAAAAAAAAAAAAAGAAAAAAAGAACACAGCGTCCAAATATTGGCAATCTGCTAGTTTATTCACGAGCGTACATGGCGAGAAATTTGCCTCGCTGGACTCATCAATCTGTGTATGCTGCTGCCTCCCTCTACGGCTCTACATTACATGGTTTATTAGTTTGTAATACTCTACTTTTTTTTTTTTTTGTAAAATTTAAAGAATCAAAAGCTCTTTTGGTACGTAGTGCTATGCTGCTAGCTGTAGTGATTTGTGTCACCGGTGGAACGGAAAGCTCTGGATTCCGAGCATCAAGAAGACACCAGCTGCTTGAAGTTGATGGGCGCGGCGAAGCCCATCTGCGGCGGCGCGGAGAAGATGGCCAGGGCGCCCTTCTTGGACGTGGCCTGCGTGCCGTGCACCCCGTCCCAGAACAGGTACTCGTCGCGGTCGGAGCAGTAGGTGGCGTTGGGCGAGCACGGCGTCTGCGCGTTGAGCCGCCCGCCGCCGCAGCACGCGCTGGCCACCTCCCTGAACCCGGCCGCGGCCGGGTGCGCCGTGAAGTAGGACACCACGGCGTAGGAGCTCCCCACGGGTAGCGCGCCCCCGGCAGCGCGCCGGAGGCCGTGAGGTTGGCCAGCGCCGCCCTGAGCGCGTCGTTGAAGCCCCTCGCCAGCGCGTTGGCGCCGTCGACGCACCTGGACGCGCCGTCGGGGGAGGTGGCCCGCACCGACGGCACGCACCCGAGCGGCGGCACGTCCACGACCCCGAACCGCCGCGCGCCGAGGCCGTGCAGCGCCCGCACGTGCCGCGTGTAGTTGGACAGCAGGTCCGCGTACAGCGACGGCACCTCGCTCGCCGTCCCGTTCCGCTGCAGGAACGCGAACATGTCGTTGCCGCCGTCGCTGATGAGGAAGAGGGACTTGGACAGCAGCTCGTCCACGGACGACGACGACGAGCCGCCGCTGTTCGCCACCATCTTAGACTTGGTGGCCGCGAAGTACTCGATTTGCTTCGTCAACGTGATGGTGTTCCCCTGGTCCGATCCGTCGGCGACATACGTGTACGTACGAATGATCAACATAAGTGGTGACCAAATGATCGATCAAGAACGACTACTCTTTTCTCTAAAACTACTGTACGTACGAATGATCAACATAAGTGGCGACCAAATGATCGATCAAGAACGACACTCTTTTCTCTAAAACTACTGTACTTGTACTTACCGTGGTGTCGAGGATGCCGGACCCTCCGGACGCATAGTTGACGCCGCGGAGGCCTCTCAAGATCTGGCGGCTCGTTCTTGGCGTCAGGGACAGGTAAGCCGGCGGGCTCCTCTTGAAACCCAACAGCTTCGCTGAATTTTAATTTGTTTGCAAATCTGTCGGTTCCATGCATGGTTTACAGAGAAAACAATGGCATATGGCAGGCAGTTCGAGCTAGCTGAAATTGAGTTGCATTCACTGACCGACGAAGTCGGCGACGTTGTAGCCGTTGCTGAACCGTCCGGTGGGCCGAGAGTGCGGGAAGTCGATGCCGTAGGGGAGCTGCGGCGCGGAGTTCCCCGGCAGGTACTGGTTGTTGCCCACGTCCACGGTCGAGTCGCCGAACACGTACAGCGCGGGCACCAGGTGCACCTCCTCTCTTCCCCGGCCGGCCGCGGCCGTCGCCGGCGAGGCCGCAGCCAGGCTGACGCAGACGAGAAGCACCAGTAGCACCATGATCAGAGACTGCTTATAATAACTGACAATGCTTATCCCAATCATGAAGCCTGCAGCTAAATGAGCATCTAGCTAGGTAGGAGTACTAATTATATGGATCTAATCTATATTTCTGTATGTGCCGTGATTAAGATGAATTGCAGAACAAGGTAGTAGTAGTTGGTGAGCTGCCGAGCCGGGAATATGTGCTTGGAATGGCTGTGCGGCAAACTCCCTGTTGCTTCTGGGGTGAAGGCCATGCTCTTCTAGCTTTTTTATACAGAGGAAGCAAAGCAACATTGGGCACGCATTTGCATCCGTTATGGCCCTGCATATGACGTGGACAACAAGCGACCGATCCGTTGAATAAATGCTAGCAGCCAGAACCATGCATCATCTGATCTTCTGTTTTGCACCAACTACTCTTCTCTGAATAGAGTTCTCTGGTCAATTGGTCATGTTGTTCCTCGTCAACCTCTCCGGCTATCTTAGTGACGATAGATAGATGGTGATGGATATGCATGATAAACAAACAAGACCATGATCCAAGAGGAACCAGTTACTCTGGCCGCGGTAGTTTGTTATCGAGTACATGTTTTTACACAGAAAGAGAAACTATTACTGTCGGATTAATGGCATGTTTCTCGATTTCATTTATTTTTTCCTATGATAGCTACGCACGTATCATCTAGATTCTAGAATAATATATGCCACGTCTCCTTTGACTTTGATAATAATCTCATTTCCGATCCGGTCAGAAGTCAGAACTATGAATTATAATCCCCTATAGTCTTTAACTAATGGTTGCAAACGATCCATCCTTATCTCGTACTCGTACCTTTTAGCCTAGTAGTAGCTCAATATATATCTTTTGATTGAACTGCTTATTGCTCCAAGCACATGTGTGTCACAGACAGTACCCCGATGATCGTTTAGTGTTCGATCATGAAGTACTGGAGTGCTCTGCACTCCAATCCAGTCGCGAGAAAAGGCTAGCGCACCCTGTAACCAGATAACAGATGGAACGAACCCAATCACAGCAATGGTAGCGATCGCGAGTACTGTAGAGTGGCGTATCACTGGAAGAATCGAGGAAAACCAGCGCAAGAAAGGGCAAAACAACCTCCTGCCTTTTCGTCGAGTAGTGTAGTGGCCGAGTGGGCGTCCCATGAGTTGTTGGCTTGTTGCTGTTTACCCTTTCCCATCGGGCTCAATCGGGGCATGATGGGTCACTGCGCTGGTTGGCGATATGTCGGGCTTCGGTTCCGGCTAAAAGTTGGCCGCCGACCGGTCCGGCGCGGTCATAGCACCTGGCCAGCACTGACGATGGCCGCACTTGTCTGGTTGGTTGTCCGGGACGCTGGCAAGGCCTTATATACTCCGTATATGCCTATATATAATAAGAGACTCGCACTATCCAACAACCCTCTTCCACTACTCTAATTAATTAATTAATTTCCCTTGAGGTTTATTATCTTCCAATTTCACTTTCACCCTCTCATACATGTACAGTGGTCTAAACAACCGTTGTTTATAAAAATGTTAAAAAAATAGACCCTAGCCGTTGAGTAACAACATAACCATTAAGACTAACAAATGTTTGTTAGTATAACAGGTACACCACAAATGAAGATTAAAGAGTTGTCATGAAGCCCCAGAAGCAAGCAAGAAACTCAAGACATCATATGAGTGAAGCCTAGAAAAATTAAAGGATGCAGAGAAACAAAATTCAGAATTCGTCGAGAATTTTGGCATGCACCGAGGCGTTGGATAGCTTTTCGGTGGGAAGAGTTTGAAACAGTCTGGCGAAGTTATAAGCGTGCAAGGTGTACTTTCATTGTTTTTTTCGTGACCGTGTACTTTTAGTGTCGCGCACTAGAGCTTTTCACTAGAACTACAGTATAAAGGCGTTGCATAAGGGTCTTTGATATATGAATTATATATTATAATAGTATTTCTCATGATAAATTTAAAAATAAATCTTATAATGTGAAACTATATCAATTTTTAAAATAAAGGTTAAAAATATAAAAATTTAATTTAAGACAAATTAAATGTGACACTTTTTAAAAAAACGGGAAGAGTAGAAGTTATGGCCGACATTTTTCAGGTGGATGGATGGGATCGGACTCGTATATTGAAAATGGGCCAAAAATGACATTTTCAGCCCACGTAAGACGTAACCTAGGCCACAATACAAGCAGCGGCGGCCCGGCGCTGTTATGCCGTCGGACACCGGCGGCGGCACGTGCCCACTTCCAGACTCCATCCACGTCTCAGCCACCTCTTGGCGTTCGTCCTCTCGTCGCTCGCAAGGTAAACTTGGCGGCACCATTCCGTAGCCGTACACATCCCCCAAGCGGGTAGACACACGAATCACAGCATGTGGCCGCCTGGAGCGGCCTCGCATGCGTCCTCGGCTACGTGGCCAGGCGCTTCGGCGCCACGTCGAGGGAGGGGATCGACCCCTGCCTTTACGCGTCCCCCGGCTTCTTTCTTATAAGGGCAGATGGCGGCTCCCGATCAGAACAAACGGCCGTCCCTATCGGATTGCTTCGAGCTTGAGCATTTGATTGGAGCATCATCGTCGGCGAGATGAAGAGGTTGCTTGCTCATGGACAGTTCGGTCGCCCTTCCCGGAGCTTGGTCGGCAGATCCCCTGCCCTGCCTGCGCTTTGCAACAATCTTCTTCCCGGCTACCGGGTGAGTTCACCAATCCTGCTACTTCCCTATGTTCTGTGAATTTTATTTAATTAAGCAAGCACAACTGCACAAGTAGTGAATCGTGATGTACAAATGTTTTAAACAAAAGCTCATTCCAAGTCAGTTTCTATCACAAATTTCCAATCAAAATGATTGATCGAAAGATTTTGCTACTCCCAATCTGTGTTTACAGTCTTCTGTTTTCCTGTGAAATTGACAGTACTATTCAGCCGAGAAACATGATGACACCTCCACAGTAGGTGAAATTGGGGATAAGGCAAGATCA
This sequence comes from Chrysopogon serrulatus, assembly GCA_015844335.1. Classification (NCBI taxonomy): domain Eukaryota; kingdom Viridiplantae; phylum Streptophyta; class Magnoliopsida; order Poales; family Poaceae; genus Chrysopogon; species Chrysopogon serrulatus. The sequence continues at coordinate 12,324 of JADLZL010003733.1, forward strand.
ACAGCCGAAGAGTTCCTGAGGGTGGCAAAGGAGAAGACTGACGATGTTACCGAGAGCGCAAAGGAAACGCTGCACGAGACAAAGGAAGCGGTGGTCGGGGAGTCGGATGACGAGAAGGAGGAGTTCAAAAGGAGGGTGGAGGAAGGGAGGTACCATCGGGAAAGAGAAATACATGAACGGCTAGGATTAAATGAGCGTAAAGAATAAATGGCTAGGATACAATAATACCCTTTAGAGGGGGTGGGATAACCCAATCTCAATTCCCTATCCCACCCCATCCAAACGCGCCCGGGGCTTGTGCTCTCTTGACTGTGTAGTATGCGGCAGTCATGGCTTGTTACAATACTCATAGGCCTTGTAGTTTGTACAAGTTTTAGTCTTTGCATCCAGATATGTCGTGTCTTGTCCAATTTTCACCTCCACTAATATGACCGTCAGCACAAGACAAGCTATCTCCTGTAGAATAAATAAGATTTGCTTTTGTTCTTCCATGAACTTTCGTACTACTACATGCCATCTCGCACTGAATAAAAAGTTTTTGCCTTTTGAAAAAGTTTTCGTGTTGTTACTTTGGAATGGTGAAGCAACTTGAGGATGAGTATGAAACGACTCTGTTAGAAATCTGATTCTGTTAGATACATGATGTGACCTTTTCAGGTTAGTGCACTGTGAGCATCATCGGTGATGGTGCACAGTTAGTTTGGTCTATACTTTGTTGGTACCTAAGTTTGTCTATATTTTGTTAGTAGTACGCAGGTGATCATGCTAAAATTGGCATTTTCTTAAAGTACGCTCCTGGAAGAGAGATGGCAACGCCACACAGAGGTATTCCAATACCCATGAACCTATTGCAAATTGTAATCAGTGCAGATAGAAATGCAGTTGCTACTGTGCAGATAGAAATGCAGTTGCTACTCTGCCTCCCATATCAGAAGTTAAATGTTCATATTAGCTTTCAGCAGTTCACGGGAAAGGCAATCTCAAATTCTCAATGCTCATACAGGAAAGTAGGATTGGTGAACTCCACATCAGAAAGCACCTCCTGGACAATTAGTCAGTGTGCAGATGCTGTCCAGTTTGCTAATCTTCTGTCTCATATGAAGTGTTCAATGATCGAGCACTACTGCATTATAAAATTTATATTACTACTCAAAGATGATAAGATGTAGGATGATAAGATGTTGTTTAGGTTTCAATTGGCAAGCCGATTTCCACAAGTCACATATTATGTCAGGTGCTCTTTTTGGCTTTGTGTCGTGTCCTGTTTTCACTATCTTGCCATCTCTGTATTAGAATGGCTACATAGTTCTTTTTTCCGATTGAAATTCCAGTATCAACTTTTTTGTAAGCTGCAATAGCTAGAGAGAGCTAGCTAATAGCTTTTTGTAACCGGGGTGGTTGAATAGTTTAGAATGGGCTATAAACTAGACTATAAGCTGGACGATTTGGATCAGCTAGAGCCTTTTTAGCAGCTAGCAACTTATTTTAGGTGATCCAACCAGGGCATTCCATATTATTCTTGGATTTGTTTTCCTCTAACGGCACTAATTCCTGGACTTATATACTCATAAATCATAATTCCTAAAATAAATCTGTTGATTTGTGGAGGTTGCACTAGTAGTAAAGTTGGGCCCTACATTGCCCAGTTCCAATCGTGGTTAAGTTTATGACATCATAAATCACACGCTTTCCTCCGCTTTGTGGAGTAACCACTAATAAAAGAAGGGGGCAAGAATATTAGGTTTCATCTGTCTTTGTTCAGCTCAGAATATCCGGTATATGTAAACTTTTTAAGGAGCTGGGGCTTCTCGGTGTTCACTGTTTCTCATGGATTCAGAAATTAAGTCAGCAGCACTGAGCAAGCCATGTGTTCTCATTATAGGTAACCATGCTAGATGTCATTGTACTACTGTTTTTTCCCCTGCAAGATATGATTTGTGCATCATTATAAGTTCATTACATTCTATGCTGCAGTGGTGGCTAGTGTGGAGAGATTTGTTTACAAGGGGGTAGCCTCAAATATTGTGACTTTCCTCACTGATGTTGTAAAGATGAGCACATCCTCTGCTGCAAAGAGTGTTAGCACATGGAATGGAGTCACGTCCATGCTTCCACTGGCTAGTGCCATTCTTGCTGATTCTTTCTGGGATCGTTATTCTACTATAACTGTTTCATCGTTGCTTTACATAGCGGTAAGTTTTTTCTTTCTCTGTTCCAGGATGCTACACTACTATAAGCACTCCCTTTTTCTATCGTTTACTTCAGAGATTTTACACCCGTAGTTTCTGTTATTGTTTTTTCTTGTGAGAATTGCAGTTCACCTAACCTTTTTACATCGTTTTTCTTGTTTCTTGATCAGGGCCTAGTAGGTTTAACCACATGGGCAGTGCTGCACTCATGGATGCCATCTTCTTTGCTGTTTTTGCCGCTGTACTTGATCTCAGTTGGGCAGGGTGGATACAACCCTTCGTTGCAAGCATTTGGAGCTGACCAATTACTGAGTGAAGACAACATGGAATCTCTGCCAGCTGAACAAAAGAACCAGGTGAAGAGCCTGTTCTTCCAGTGGTGGTATTTTGGTATATGCAGTGGTAGCCTCTTGGGAAACTCCATCATGTCATACATCCAAGACACGTTTGGTTGGGGTCTCGGATTTGCAATTCCTTGCGGCGTCATGATCTTGTCTGTCGTTGCATTCTGTTGCGGAACTCCTCTGTATACGCGCCACGAACAGAATACTGGCAACAAGCCTTCAGATAGCATTTTCAGAGTACTGAAAGAAATTGTTACACATGTCATTACTCGGAAGGTCCGTTTACCGACTAGAGATGACGATCGTGACATTTCGGAGCTAGAGTAAGATTCTACAATAGTAGTCCGTACCTCAATTTCTTCTGCAGGTATATATATGTTATTAATATGTTGAAATACAGGTTAGAAGAGAAGGCGCTCAAAGATGAGTTCACTGATATGGGAGAGGCAGACAATGGCCATGACACTGCACCTAGTGTCAGCATCACCAAGGCCATCCTGAGGCTTCTGCCGATCTGGACAACACTGCTGATCTTCGCCGTCATCTTTCAGCAGCCAATGACCTTCTTCACCGAGCAAGGGATTCTGATGAACCACAAGGTCGGCAGCACCTTCGTGATTCCTCCAGCGATGCTCCAGAGCTCGACGACGATGTCGGTGATACTTCTCATGCCGCTGTACGACAAGATATTCGTTCCTGTGATGCGCGTGTTCACCCGGGAGGAGAAGGGGATCACCGTGCTCCAGCGAATCGGCATCGGCATGGTCCTCTCGGTCGTCGCCATGGTCACCGCCTCCATTGTCGAATCGAAGCGGCTGCATTTCGTCGGCGAAGGAGATGGCGCAACTCGTCAGCTGAGCATATTCTGGCTGCTCCCGCAGTACATTCTACTGGGAGTAGCTGATGTGTTCACGGTCGTTGGAATGCAGGAGTTCTTCTACACGCAGGTCCCCAGCACCATGAGGACCATCGGCATCGCGCTCTACCTCAGCGTCTTTGGCTTCGGGAACTTCCTCGGCGCCTTTCTGATCGCGGTCCTCGAGGCGACGACGGCGAGCACGGGCGAGGGCCACGGCTGGTTCTCTGATGATCCACGGCAAGAACACCTGGACAAATACTACTGGTTCCTGGCTTTTATCGGCACCATCAGCTTTCTGTTCTTCACGTGTCTGTGCAAGTACTACAATGAACCGGAGGCACCTGGGAGATAGGCGCAGAGAGTCGCTAGTTGCCGGCAAGGGTTAACAATGTACAGTATCTACCAATCATTGTCATGGCCAGTTTGAAACTTTACCTTAGCATCCAATAAACTGATTTGACGAATCTGTGCAAAGTACTCATTGGAGCCCCATCTCTTCTATCCTTAGAGATCAGGAAGCAAAGTGGCAAACTATAGTTTCTTGGAGCAAAGGAAAACTATAGTTAGCAAGCAACAATCTTCGCAATTGTTCACTCTAATCTTTTCTCTTTATTTCTGTGCAATTTGTACTGATGCTTTCCCGTTTGCGACAACTGAATCCAGGGTCACCTGGGTGTCAAAAAAAACTTGTGCGGCAAAACAGAGCACGAGATTTGAAAACAAGAAACCAATCATCAATAGCTAAAATCGAAACAGTAATCTACACACGGAGCCAACACTGCATCCAACAGTATACACATGGACGACACAACGAAGGACCGACCGAACAAACAAACAGAAAATCGCCTATCATAACCAAAAACAGGCTTCGAATCGAAACAGAGCCGTGCCTAGCTAACTAGTACCCGGCGATGCCGGAGCCCTCATGAGCACCCTGCTTCTTGCCGCCGCCGCCGCCCTTCTTCTGGCACTTGTCCTTGATCCACTGGAACCCACTGGCCGTGCCCTCCTTCACCTTCCTGAGCCCCGTCGCCGCGGCCGCCTTGGTCTTCTCCACCCCGCCATGCTTCTTGCCGCCGCCGTCCTGCCGGCCGCGCGCGCGGGCTCGGGTCGCCGCCGTAGTCCCACTGGTCCGCCCACGACGTGCCGAACGAGTTGCTGCGCTGCATGGTCCCGATCGATCGGCTGCTGAACGGCGACACCGATCGAGGCAAAGACGACGATTCCCTCTAAGAAGAAGAAGAAGAGGAAGAATGCAAGGCACCGTGTGCTGCTGCTTTCTTCTTGGTTCTTGCGGTAAAGGCAACGAAGCCTGGGATGCCGATGAGAATGTGGGTTTTATAGGAAGCACACGCTTGCATTACCTGTTCGGCCGACGAACGCATCAATGACCAGAAGCATCGCCGCCCATGCGCGCCACGCCAGTGGAATTGAAAATGGCGGACGGAGCACGCAGGAGTCGCGTGTCCAGATATGTCCGGAACGCGGTGGTTGGTTGGTCCGTTCATCATGCTCGGGGGCAGCTGCGCGCCAGTTTTGACCTGTTGACCAGCCAGCTTCTGGCTTTCTGGATTCTGGCTTCTGGCCCTGCTGAGACCGACTGGTGGGTCCGTTGCCAGGATTGGTCCACATGTCGGCAGCTGCCTTTGCTCAGACGCGGTCGGAGTGGTGGTGGGAGGGCAAAACGGCGACCGGCGGGATTGTGCTTGTGCAGTTGTGCTGTGCCTGAATCAGAATGGTTTCCAGAAGTGAAGAAGTTGCATGCCGGAATAGGTCGCCTGATCTGATTACTTTATAACTATAACTATAATATAGTAGATCTTTTTCGGCCAAGTCTAATTTGACCTGTTAAATACGTAGCGGCTTGCTTGATTCATCTGCTGTCTGCGAGGTCTGACACGAGTAATCATATACTTTTAGCAGCCATGTTGGTGAACCAAGCATCGTCAAAAGGAACGAACAAATTTCATAAAAAAAAAAAAAAAGAGCGACGAACACGTTAGTGGTTCCACGACAAATTACGTCGGAGCATACGTTGATATAATGCACAGTGATGATTTTTGCTGCGTGGATGAATAAAATACACAGATACGGCGGGCTCGTCTTTCGTCAGTGCTTATAACTACTCCATTGCGTGTTTGTGAATTGCTATACAAGTCATCGACTGATTAATCCGTTCATGGACGAAACGGAATACGGAAGACATGACGGAGGATAGAAGCTTCCGATGACTCTCCAAATAAATTTCCCAACGAAATCTGATGATTTTCAATAGAGATCATGTATCAGGCGCGCTGACTTCGATGATTGCCACGATAAAATAATCGTTACGCAGGCGTTCATTTTATTGGCTGCAAGGGAAAGAGGTGCTTTTACGTGTTCCCTAACAACTACTGGAACATAAGGTGGTTCACTCAAAAATTCAAAAACTGTGGCATGAATGGAAGAATTTGCAAGATTGAAAGGGAACAAAAAAATTATGGCCCGTGACATATAACATAGCATCACAGGGTTTCCATTGCATGCAAGAAGTTGTCACAAATTCTACGTTTAGGTGCTCGAATATCAATCATGTACCAAATTATCCTCTCAAAGAGGACATAAATCTTGTACAATGGACTTGCATCATGCACTTTGCAGCTACATGCTGCTAATAATAATGGTGACCTTTCAAAAAAAAAAAAAAAAACGAGGATAATGACTCCAAGTCATCGATCTCAGCGTCTATGGCTGCGAAGTGGAAATCAATGTCTCAAGGTGATGAATCCGCATCCTATGTTGTACTCGATGATGCAACTATATATATATATATATATATATATATATATATATATATATATATATATATATATATATATATATATATATATATATATTGTTCCATCGGTTCATATGTGTTTGGACGAAGCGTTTGGATCTTGCGGCATGTCCAATGTTTTGAGGGTTGATCGTTGAATTCGGTATATAAGAGATCTAATTTGGCTCCGGCATTCGAGGGAAACTATTGGGAAACAAGATGATGAAAGAATCTCAATAGAATATTGTGTATTTTTTGTTTTAAATTTTTCTCATGTACTCCCTCCGTCTCTAAAAGAATATCACCGCGCTTCTCGAAAAATAAATATCGATAATTTTAATAAATAATAAATACCATCGTCATCGGAAAGATCTTTGAATCTAGTTTTTTAATAAAATTATTTGGAGATATAAATATTACGCGTATTTTTTATAAATTAAATTAAATTTATGGCACGCATCATACGACAACATTCTTTCAAGACAGAGGAAGTTATAAGGATGTACTACAACCGTACAATGAGTTTTAATCCCTCTTCACTTGGAAAAAAAAAAGGCTTCTGATGACTCTCGCACCAAAACAGGGCAGGCGCCGGTGCCGCCGTACGAATTCCGGGCTGTACCGGAATGAAGCTCCACGTGTTCATGATTTGTATCCATGATCTATTTATTATTCTGTATAATCACAGTATGTACACACGAATCTATCCAAGAATCAACTAATCGAGCAAGAAACCGATGTAACCAAGGACGTGGCAGAAAAAAAGAATGACAAGCACTAGAGGTCTACGGCACTAGGACTAGCAGCAGGCCAACTGCCGCAACTACTCCAACGAAGACTCTATCTGGCCGGAATCCCGCAGCGGCGCTACTGTCCATCTCGCGGCTGCTCGTCGCCGGCGACGTCGGCGTGACGCCCTTGAAGTTGGGGTTGCTCCCGTACAGGCTCTGTATCCCCTGCACGTCGTCGGCCTCCAGCTCCACCTTCCTCGTCCCCGTCCGGATCGTCGGGTACATGATGGCGTCCGGCACCGATGAGTGGCCGAGCCCCAGGAGGTGTCCGATCTCGTGCACCGCCACGGACTCCAGGTCCACCGCCCCGAGCGTCGACGAGCGCGACACGTCGCTGCCGGCCACCCACGCCTCAGCGGCGTCGAGGTGGAAGCGGCCGTCCGTGGGCGAGAAGGCGTGCGCGAGGGTGCCCAGGGGCCCGTCGAACGGCTCGCCGTCGCCGTGCAAGCCCGCGTAGAAGCCGATGGTGATGTCGGCGTCGGACTCCGACGCGGTCTCCTCGAACCGCAGGTTGGTGGCGGCGGCCCACCGGGAGAAGGCGCGCGCGAACACGGCGCTCAGCGTGGACCGGTCGATGGACGTGGCCGACGTCGCGGTGATCGCGTACCGGAGGTCCCGCCGGAACGGCGGCCACATCGGCCCGCCGGGGAAGTAGGCGTACAGGTGCCTGCCGTGGGCGTCCGCGGAGGAGCTCCGCGCCATGGTGGACGTGCCGTTGATGACGTCGGCCACGCCGCAGCGAGGGGCGACCATCTGCGAGACGGTGGACGCGTCCAGCGCGCCGGTGGCGTTGAGCCCGAAGTTGCGCTGGTACGTCGCGATGGCGGCCTCCAGGTCCTGGTCGAACGCGTCGCTGAACGGGGACGACGGCGGCGCCGGCGGGAGGTAGCCGAAGTGGCTGAGGTAGTCCTTGAGCCCCGCCAGGCCCCTGCCGCTCCTCCCCCTTGTGACAGCCAGAGAGGTTCTGGAACGCCGCCCACGGGTTCGGGAACGCCGGCGCCCCAGGCGGCAAGCCGGACGGGAAGGCGGCCGACGCCGGTAACGCGACCGCGACCGCGATCGCCATCACCACCACGACGGCGGCAGCTTGTGATACACCCATCGTCCGGAACGAGAGGAAGTTTGCCGGGCCGGCCGCGCAGGGAGAGAGAGCACACGCAGCAAACCGAGCTGTCACGTAAGCTTTAAGGCTCGCTACCAGATATGTCACGGGCAGCGTGGTCAGCCCCCGGCCGGCAGCGCGGCAGGTACGCGGAGCCGGGTCCCGGTGGCAGAGCCCTCTCCCCGTTCGAGTCCGGACGTCGCAGCTTTTGTGCGTGTGGTTTGGTGAGTTCCCTTTGGTCAAGAACTCGAGATCGGGATGTGGCCTAGTGTCTGTCGCGAGTTGCTGTCGTACCATGGCTGCGATCACCGTGAAGTGACGGATTTGGAATTGAAAAAACTGCGTTTTGCTTCTCAACATTGCTCACTGTCACCGGCCAGAGAAGCTTCCGCTTTAGTGGTTTCCGGTGAGCTGCTTGATTGGTTCAAGATCGGAGAAGGGTCGTAGCCTTGCCAAGCCCGGCTCCGGGTAACATTTTTAAGCGTACGTAAACAAAAGCGAAAGGAACTGAATTCTGAAAGTCTGAATTAACAACATATGTAAATCAGGATCATATACACCTATCGTTTTTGCACCACTTGACAGAGCAAACAACTGAAGAAAGATATGCAGCATGTGAGGAACAGAGAAAGCAGGTCTTTCGGTGGTACAAAGGGAGGTACGCCACGATCGACAAAAGCCTCCCAAAAGAAATGCTGTGGTTAGAACTTAGAAGCACATCCGACTGCCTGATTCGGTTGAACCCTATGGATGGATGGGGTATGGACGCACATGAGAAAAAAGAAATGATAACTCCTCCGTACTTGTTTTGTGCAGAAACGACATTTCCTGAATTCACAATGTCTGCGACTTTTCAACGCGAAGGATGATGGCGAAGCCAGTGGTGGACAGAACGGAGAAGGGCCGTAGGCTGCTGCTCAACAAGTCAAGCCCCGACCCTGTGTCCGCGTACTGTGTCAAGGACGTCATTACTTGCAACTGCAACCAAATGCTATAGGAACAAGAGGCGAGAGAACATACGTCTCCGAGTTCTGACGGTCTGAATCAGCAATCAGACAAAACACGAACATCATCTAATTATCTTCTAGTTAACCAGGAAAGGAATGTTGAACAAAAGCAATTCTTCGACATCCCAAAAGAAATGCGGTTACAACTAGCACCGCCTGATTCAGCTTGAGCCCTATGGATGCATGAGAAAAGAACAGTTCCTCTGTACTTTTTTATGTGCAAAGGACATTTCCTGAATTCCGATGTCTGCGACTTCTTTAAAAGAGTGATAACAATGTCGGCGATTTTTCAACGCGAGCTGCACATATCCTGTTAACGGTTAGCGAAATGATCAAGCAACGGCCTCGTGTCTCTTTCAGACTCAGCTTTGAGCAGTTGGAGAATATCTGAGCAGTCGTTCGTCAGACCTCTCCGGTTGGAGAATATCCAGGAGGGGTTCCGCGTTCAGACTACTTCAGACTTCGAGTCTGTTTACACTGCAGCAACAAAGCACGAATCGCCAATTTGGAATGCCGTCGGCATACAGTTCTTCTGGCACAACATTTATTGGGCCTTCTGGGATTATATCATGTTGGGCCTCCATAGTTAAGGCCTGGCTCCTTTGCTGGGCCTAAAGGACATGTCACTAGGCGCGAGACCGTGACACATCATGACACATCAGCTTCAGATGGACCTGTCATTGCTCAAAAATAAAAGAAGCTGGATCTGTCAATTAGCAGTAGCAGATGATCTTGGACTGTTCTTGAGCAGCGCGCGCACCCGCGAAATGGCGATTAGAATATGTCACTCTATAGGCTCGTACAAATGCTAAGGACAAGCCTATTGACCGAGCAAGTGATCTGACTTTATCGGCTAGAATCTCCCAGCTGCAGTACAATGAAAAAGCCAACTCCAGTCGACAAGACGCTTCGACTTGCTTTGCGTCCATCGCCTGAATCTCTAAATGAATTCTAGACACACATGAGAAACCAAAGTTTTTGCTTGGCTTGCATTACATGTGGAGAAGAAAACCTAGCTTTACTCGTGACCATCATCTAGAACGAAGCTGCAGACAGTGTACTTATCACCTTATCAGCTCGAGCCTGGACCACACAAGAATGCATAGGGACTTCCAATTCGAGTTGCAATTGCAAGAAAGGTGGTCCAAAGCCGTCCTATTCAAGCCTGTCTAGGAGTAGACGTAATCACAGGTTACAAAGACAAAGCAGGCTTGTCCTGTGCTCATGCTAAACTATCTGCTTGTCTCGTCATGCTCCCGAGCTGATTTGGTTTCCGACGATCCATTGAACACTGGGCGCGAGTCCACCACTCGTGTTGCTGTTGATGCGATCGGCATATCCTCTGCTCATTTTACAATACAACGTCCTTGACAAAGAATACATAATAAATTAATAAACTTGCATACAACCATGTGTTTCCATAGTCTAAATTGTTGTTATCGCTTTGTGATGACAGCAAGCACAGTACATTTTGTGGCAAATCCCTCTCGGTTCCACTGAGAGCAGATAGCCCAACGGAAGAATAATGTGTGTACGACGAGCATCGCTGGGAGATCGGAGACAGCAACTTGGAACAGTTCCCGGAATGGACTTTGTGAGACAGCGTGGGACAGTGTATTGTCCTGTGATTCTTTCTTTTTTCAAAAAAAAAATAAAAATTGTCCAGTGATTCATTCCATGATGCCTACGGGCTACTACTAGCAGTGTACAGACAGGTGCATATCGCAATCGCGAAAACCACGTTGGTACTACGCTGTTCTTTTACCATATTTCAGGTTTCCATTTTTCAGTTGTGCAGGACAGCAAGAGAAGAATGACAGTCCTTCTATATATTGGTGTTCGTCTAAGGTTTCTTTTTTGCAGCTAATATGGAAACCCCCAATTCTTCAAAAAAAAAAAAAAAAAATGGATACCCCCATGCCATGCAGGAAGAGCTGGCAACGAGATGGAGCCATGGGACCATGCTATCACTATATGATCACCTTTGTGTAGAAGAGAAGAATGCATGTTGCTTGGGAGTAGGCAAAAAGGGAATCTGCTACGGCTCCAGAAATGGCAGGACAATGCAAATGCTGGTGGTAGGTAACATCGATTATCCATTGATCCCCGCACGCGGCACTTCGAGTCTTCGACGCTATTCTTTAGCTCGTTGACAACAAGGCCGTCTGTCAACACAAGCCCCTTTAAAATTTTACTGAACTATCCACAGAAGGATCAAGGAAGAAGCTTATGATTTTACTTTTGACAGATGGTAGCTAAATTCTCGTTATCTGGATACAGACACTTTACCAATGCGAGATTTTGCTGTCACGATCTGGATCACTCTCGTCTGTCCCTTCTTCTCCCTTTAAGCCGGGCAAGCTGGTGCCATTTGGATTTGCTTGCTATGCTGCGTGTGATGGGGCCGCCGGGCCATGGTCTTTTTCAGGTCCAAGTTGGAGGTGTGCGAATAAAGGAAATCTTACTCAGCTTTCCGATGGATCAGAGCCACTACACTACTGCGCATACAATGAAACAAAGCCGCTGCCTTTTTGGCTCATCATTAGATTCTTCAATTCATCAGCTCCATGAATTCCGGCCAGTGAGCAAGAGCTGAGCCAAATCCGGCACGAGCCTGCAGAAGCTATGCTCTCTCAGGCCGTGTCGCTCTCGTCGCAACCAAGCCTTCCTTCCCTGCCATCGTTAGGTCCCGGCGACCTAAACGTCAGCCCTTGCCACCACCAGTGCGTCGCCACCCTCAGAGGCCACTCCTCCCACGTCTCGGCTCTCGCCGTCGACGGCCAATCGCTGTACAGCGCCTCGTCGGACGGCCGCATCAGGGTGTGGCCATTGGGCGACGCGAGCGGACGAGGGCAGGAACAGCCGCAACGGGGGATGAAGACGACGACGGTTGCGGGGCTACGGTCGTTGCCGCGTGCGACAGCTCCGTGAAGTGTCTTCTCGCCACGGGCAGCAACGGTCTCCTCCTCAGCTCCCACCAAGACGGCAAGATCGTGGCGTGGCGGACCGGAAGCAGGAAGGACGGGACCCCGCGCCTCGTCCTGCGCGCCGTCCTGCCGACCTGCGTGGACCGGCTCCGGACGTTCCTGCTCCCGTGGAGCTACGTGCAGGTCCGGCGGCACCGGTGGCGCACCTGGGTGCACCACGTGGACGCGGTCACCGCGCTCGCGGTGTCCCCGGACGGCGCGCTCCTGTACTCGGCGTCGTGGGACCGGAGCCTCAAGGTGTGGCGGCTGCCGGGGTTCCGGTGCGTGGAGTCCATCGCGGCCGCGCACGACGACGCCATCAACGCGCTGGCGGTGTCGCCCGACGGCCACGTGTACACGGGCTCCGCCGACAAGAAGATCAGGGCGTGGAGGCGCCACCCGGAGCGGAGGAACAAGCACGTGCTCGTGCAGACGATGGAGCGTCACAGGTCGGCGGTGAACGCGCTCGCTCTGGGAGCCGACGGGAAGGTGCTCTACTCCGGCGCGTGCGACCGGTCGGTGGTGGTGTGGGAGCGTGCCGACGGCGGCGCCGGGCGCATGGAGGCCACTGGCACGCTCAGGGGGCACGCGAAGGCGATCCTGTGCCTGGCGGCGGCCGGCGGACGTGGTGTGCAGCGGCTCGGCGGACAGGACGGTGAGGGTGTGGAGGAGGGGAGCGGAGAATACGGGGTACACTCGCCTGGCCGTCCTGGAAGGCCACGGCGCGCCTGTGAAGAGCCTAACTTTGGTGTACGGATGTGACCGCGGCTTGTTCAGCGGTTGGGGGGACCCAGAGGAGGGATCGTCCGGTGGTGGTGGCGGCGGCGGCGGCCATTGTGCTTTTGTTTGCAGTGGCGCGTTGGACGGCGAGGCGAAGATCTGGAGCGTGCTTGTTCCTTGATTCCTTCACTTGTAGACAATATACCACTGCATGAGCATGAATCATGATGCTGAATGCCTGAGTGTTTGAACACTGAGATTAGGGGTTAGGGGATATGCTATACACTTGTTCCTTGGAAGAATGACATCTGTTTTAAAACTTTGAATTGCATACATATGCATCAACCAAAAAGCAGCTGACAGCGAAAGGTGGATAATTCATTTGTATTTAGTTTCAACACAAAATATATGTTATATACTCTCTTTGTTGTTCAAAAAATAACGTTATCCTAGTTTCAACACAAAATAAATGTCAAAAACTAGTATGACATTTTTATATGTACCAAATAGATTTATCTAGTCCATCGCCTCCCTCTCGCTATCTATGTGTCCCTACAATCTTTGGAGGAAAAGAGTCCTAGCCGGTTTTACTAAGACTATTAATACATGATGGATTAGAGATTAAAAAGTCATAATTTATTTATTGTACCGGCTGGCCGGCCTCAAATGGAGCACACTGTATGCATGTTTACAATTAGCTTGCCAACGGAAAACATTCAAATCCTTGGGCCGGCCTAATCCAGTTGCCATTAGAGGTCCTTGACTGCACTGACATTTCAGATCCTTGGGCTTGCCAACGGGCCGCAACTGTAATGAACCTCCATTCTCCTCGAGGCCCCTGCTTACTAGGAGCCAATCCTCATTGAAGTGTCTAAAAACTTAGTACTGGCTATTTACCATGTTTAATTTTGCTTTTATAGTTTTTTATTTATTGAGAAATCGCCGGTGATTTTCATGTCCTTCATAGTTTCCGTTAGCAAGCACGCTGCTTAAATTCACGAAACATTGAGAGAAAATTGTATTTGACACGCAGTTGCTGCTGTATTTGTAAATGTCTCCTGAATTTGCTTCAGACGGACGAAACGTTTTCTTGAACAGCAAGAGAGTTTTCAGGTCTCAGAAAGCTTGACAAAACAATTTTTTTAACACACAAATAGAGCTGCATATCATTTATTTAAGAGAGGAGACATGACAACGCCACTCAACATATCGTGCTACTAAAATAGTCAGAATTGTGAATACATCGTGCTACTAAATAGATGGTGAATGACAAAATATTCATTCATTCTACTTTAACAATTATGATCTCAAGATGTTATAGTACTATAATAGTATCCATTTTCAGTGTTTTGTTGTTCTGTAATGCCATTAAATGCCCTTGTGGTTTTGCTAATTTTTGTCAGACTTGTGGAAAAATACAGATCTGGCTGCAGTCTTGACAACCCCTACCTAGCCAATTGCCATGCTACAGTACACTCATACAGATGGTCCAGCTATATCACTACACTGCAATCTCTGCATTCATGTGAGCTCATTTGAAGTCTCAATCAGAGACAAATGGAGATTCACTTAATGCTGACAGACTGACAGCGCGGAAGAGCACTCTTTGCATACCAGGACATTAAAAGCTGGATGCTTGATGATATCTGCGCGTTTAATTGCAGAGGCATTCTGTTTTGGCGACTTTGCTTAGCAGATACTAGTATGCATTTTCGTCCAGGATATTTTTTTTTTTAAAAAAAAATATCACCCAGGAGGCCAGGAAGATTTTACCATCCCAAATACTCACCTGTCAATCCCATGTGCATGCATATCCTGTGGCCTTAAGAGTAGCCTGAAGTCATATCTCCTATGGAGTTGAATTTGTCTGTTGCTGCCATTGCCAGCCACCACTGCGCTGTGCAAGCTCATTGGAGTGTTTGTTTTATCCCATTTGCCAGGATGGGACTGGGAGATGCAATCTGCCTAGCTGTGGGCCACACTGATGGTCAATCATTCACGATAGATTAGATTTTGGTTCAATTTTGTTCAATAACCTTGACAACCTGCTGTGTGTTTATCTGTTATGGACGTCGTTGGGGCTGCAATCAGTGGGTACCCCCTGTTTGCATCCGGAGGCTAGGGTTTTTATGCAGCGCCCAAGAGAGAGAAAGCATACCTGCTGTGTGTTTATCAGATTTATCTGTGCCGCATTATGCTTATAAAATATCATCAACTTATCTGAGGGCCATTGTGCATTTCTGTTGCATAACTGGGGACACCTGTTAGCTGCTAGGAAAATTGAACGCCGATTTGTCCTTCTCTGGGGGGTTTAACTGTTAACCGCCTCTTTGTAAGTCATCTTCGCTTGTAACGTTGAACATGGTGTCAATAGGGTAAGATATGTGTACGTGCTAGCAGGAGTAGTGAGTTTGTGACTTTGTGGCTATGTGCACATATACATGAGAGAGTTTTGCTCATTCCACTAATCCTAACAAAAAAGAGTTGAAGTACTATATCAAGGGTGTGTTTTGTAGAGATCTAAAAAGTACAATATTTATATCTCTAAATAATTTTGTTAAAAACTAGATCTAAAGTTGATTAGATACTAATCGATGATTCTTATTATTTAAGGGTGTATTTTTGTAGAGATCTACAATTCTCAGAGGTATTTTTTTTTTCATAATTCATGAGAAAATATAAATTTCTTAGAAAAATAATATAAATTAAAACATATTTAAAATTCAAGATTTAGAGCCTATACCAGAATCTTTTTAAGTACATAAAGAACTTTGGGGGTGGGATGCTAGTACTTAAACCTGTGACATTAAACAATCTACTTACTTTGATCAAGTGCAAAGGTGCATGAGGCACCAGTAAAGACTATTCTCTCACACTTCCATTTGTCGGCTGACGCGTGGACCAGATAGCCGAGTTCAATGCCCCTTGACCCCACCTATCAGTGAATGATCACACACCCATTTGACTTGTAGTACTCCGTACAGTTTAACGGTTAAAACCTCTAGGGCGGCAAAGACGGCGACGCGGTAACCGGCAGTCCCGGTATACGAGTGGGTACACAGTATTGCTCGAGCGGCGCACCGCACCGTCACTGTCTTCTGGGCCCACCTGTCGGAACCTAATTTAATTCGTCCGTCTCTCTCGGTCGCGTCTCCCTCCCTCGTGTCCCCCACCCATTTCGGTCTCCTCGCTCCTCTTCTCCCCCGCCTCGCCCGAATTAGAAGGAGCTCCGAATCTACCGGGCGGAACTCTCCCGCTGGCCTCCCCTAGGGCGGAGCCCTATCGGCTGCCGCTCCCCTGTTGGCAGGGAGCTCAGCCCCGCCGCCGCCGCGGCTGCGGCGTGTGGACGTGAACGGAGCTCCTCGCCGCCGCTGATAAGATCCGAAGGCTTCCGAGGCTTTTTGTGGTGGGAGGCGGCTGGTTCCGTCAGGTGGGTCCGGTGAGCATGGCGGGGCCCAAGTTTCGGGTCGTTCAAGGCAGAAAAGGGGGACTCGGCGGCGGCTGCCAGCGCGGCGGCGCAGAGGAGGGACCCATACGAGGTGCTCGGTGTGGAGCGTAATGCTACTGAGCAGGAGATCAAGAGCGCCTTCCGCCGCATGGCACTCAAGTAAATATTTTCTGCAATGCTCTTGGATTTCGGTACTTCGGGTGCTCTTATTTTGCTCAGAGGGAAGGACTGTGTTCAAATTCTTTTTGTAGACTAGTTCGCATTTTGTGCTTATTTTCTTCCCAAGTATGAATATCTGTATATCTTGCTTATCTTGAATAAATTCCTCTCCTTTTGGAACCACATAAAGGTAGCTTCTGAATCGTACATTATTTTGCAACAACAAAACATGGCTGTCTTCAGGAGGGTGGGGGGGGGGGTGGCTCTGTCCTGCCTTATGTGTAGATTATTGGTAGTTTTGACTGTTTAACTGTTTAGCTATCTTGTATTCTTGTTTACTGATAAATTGATAGATGAGACAATGCAGCTGTTTGAGTATTTATATATCTGGTAAAAATTGTCCTGCAGGTACCATCCAGATAAGAATTCAGACGACCCTGTTGCCTCAGAGAAGTTTCAAGAAGCCACATTCTCTTATAACATCCTGTCAGATCCAGATAAGAGGCGCCAGTATGATGCATCAGGGTTTGAGGTGATTGATGGCATGGTTGAGCAGTTTGAGCTGACTGTTTTTTCGTGTGACTAATGCCTTTGTTACTATTCAGGCCATTGAAGCAGATAGTCAGGAACTGGAGCTGGACCTATCAAGTCTCAATACTGTAAATACAGTGTTTGCTGCTCTGTTTAGGTAGCTTAAAGATGATATATCTTCTATTTTGCTTTACTCAGTATTATTTGCCTCTTATGTAATGTAATATATATTTGCCTCATTATGTAATGTAATATATTTGTGCAGCAAACTAGGTGTACCAATCAAGACCACTGTCTCAGCAACAGTTTTAGAGGAGGCATTGAATGGGTCAGTAGAGATTTCTCAGCTTCAGCTGGGCAAATCTCTATGTAGGAAGGTTGGCAACTGCTGCTTTTTGTTCTTTATTATCTGTTCGTTTTTTTGACTGGTGAGTAAAATTTGGTATTTATACACATGTTGGCAGGTAGAAAAGCAGTCAGCTCACTTTTATTCTGTGGACATAACAGATAATGAAGCCAAAATGGGCTTAGTCTGTAGAGTTCATTCAACTTCTAAAAGTAAATTTAAGGTTTGTTGCTAACTCCTATGTTACATCAGTTATTATGTTTCAGTTCTAAATGTCACAATGCACTAGTAAATGTTTTCCTTCTTTTGTATGTACAGAACTGAACATGTAGCTTGATTATGTCAGTTAACTGATAAGAATCGTCTTCTTTTAATTGTATTGTTCCATAAGCAACCTAGTTTGTTCTTATTTACTGAATATAAGTATACCTTTTTAGTGGAAATTTTTATTTTACTTCCATTGTTATTAAATTATTATAGTCAATATGATTAGCTGATTCTCTTGAGTTGTTGATATTGTCGCAACATAGAGCGTTTAAATAAACCAAGTACTTGATATATTGTGTAGTTGCAGCAAAACAAGTTTGTTGACACTTCTCTTTTCAGTTGTTGTATTTTGAGCTTGAGGACAATGGTGGATTAAGCCTTGCTTTACAGGTATGCATGTGTGTAGCCAGTTTCTCATTTTTGTTATTACAAATAAGAAAAATAAAGACAAAGTTCTATTGGTTATTGGCTTATCACCTGCTATTCTGCCAAGCATATGACGCCAAACATGTGAAAAAAATATTTTTCATACCAAGTTTATATCTTGTTGATTTGGCAACCTTGAGGCACAGCCAAGCAGCTACAGCACTTTGAGTCTTTGACTGCCATAACTGTAGTATGTGAATATCAATAATGATTTGTTTATCACTGTAGTTGTGTTTGTCATATGTTCATTCTAAAATAAAGCTGATGTGGTTGAAGCAAGTCCCCTCAACATAATTTATGACGGTGCAGTAATATATCAAATATGGTTGGCTGGGAAATTTCTCATCATGACATTATAAGTTAATTTTGTATTTTTATCTCAATCTCACAATATCAGTGTTCAATTGGATGACCTGTAGGAAATATTTCTATGGTTTTGTAAATCTTTTATCTAGAAATCCATCTACAAGCCTTCATTGGTGTTCAAGGGGATCAACCTGTAGGTTAAATATTTCCCTGTGGTATGTGTTATTCATCTATAAGCTTTTAGCTTTTAACTATAAATTTACCAGATCACTGAAACATGCAAATGGTTGCTACCGCACCACTTCTCTCCAAGTAATTAGCTTAAGGAATCTGATTGTGAGCACACCCTGCCAGAGCTGTTGTAAGATGCTGTCACAAAGGAAAAGGCAGTAATATCTGGCCCATCAATTCTTGATGATGTGTGAGGATGTTACTTCTCCTGGGTAAGAGAGATCACACAGTTGCCAATGTATTTAGGGAGATTGTAGGAGTGTAGGTGAGGTAGGAAACATGTCAATCTACTGCACTGGGATTAATCTAGTGCAGTATTGATTCAGATATCATGTCTAGGGAACCAACCCAAGTGGCTCAGTTGAGCCATTTTTAGTAAAGGAAACACCAAAACTATACAGATAGAATGTCATGGATGCACATAAGGCTTCACAAGAGAATAAAACAGATGCTTTAGAAAGAGCATCATAGTTGCTAACTTATTCCTGAAGTTATTGCCTTGTTTGTATTAAAGTCTGCTGCTTGACAATGTTCTTCTATCCAGAAGGGGATTTTGTGATTTTACCATGTTGTCTGAGCATGATTTCAGTTTCATCTAACGTCTATTAGCCTAGTGCAGGAGGATAGTGCAAAAACTGGAAAAGTTACTTCTGCGGGCATGTTCTTTCTAGGCTTTCCTGTGTATCGATTTGAACAAAATACAGTAAGTATACAAATTAATGCCTTTTTGGCTCTTTTTGTGTCTCTTTGTGTGTTTATTTTTTACAAGCTTCTATTATTACTAGGCTGCTGCTGCGAAGGATCCTGACAGTGCTTTCTTTAAAAGATTGGATGGCTTTCAACCTTGTGAAGTAAATGAACTGAAAGCAGGAACCCATTATTTTGCTGTATATGGTAATATCATTTTTCTATTGCACCATATCTAGGCATTTGTGACTATACAATTTACTGAAAATCAATCATTTTTCAGGTGACAATTTCTTCAAAAGTGCGAGCTATACTATTGAGGTTGTATGTGCTGAGCCCTTCTCTGCTCAAAAGGAAAAGCTACGGAGCGTGGAGGCAAAGATAATTGCAAAACGATCTGAGTTGTCTAAATTTGAGTCTGAGTATCGGGAGGTATGCAGTTCCCTTTGAAATATTTTATTTATGCAGGTTATCATATAGTTTTAATGCTAAAACACGTCATTAAATTGGAAGGTTTTGGCAAAGTTCACTGAGATGACTAGCAGATATGCTCAAGAAATGCAAACGGTATGTGCATTCATTAAACTGCCATTTGTGCTTCTCACTGTGGTCTTAACTTTCTATGTTTTCATGCATAGATCGATGAGCTTCTAAAGGAAAGGAATGCAATTCATGCATCCTATACCAACAACCCAACTCTGCAACGGAGTTCCAGTGGCAGCAAAGGGAAATCACCCTCTAAAGGGTCCAAAAGTGAGGATGACCAAACTGTAAAGAAGGAAAAGAAATCGAAGAGCCAGCCAATGGAGGGATCGAAAAGCGATGATGAGGGTCCCAAAAATAAAAAGGAAAAAAAGCCTAAAGATCGGATTCGAAGGAAGAAGTGGTTCAACATTCATTTGAAAGTGGACAAGAGAAGGCCCTGCTGATAACTGCAATGTATCATGCTCCAAGCAAAAGGAAGGAATTCCCATTTGACATCCATGAAGATGCAACATTTCAGTTTGTCGATGATTCCAGTGATCATATTCATACCCATTTTGTTTCCTGAAAAGTCAGGAACCTCGCCAGTTTCAGAAATGGTGTAAAGAAATGTACCACGTAGTTTTGGGACCCTAGTCGGACTGTTGTATTTATCTCAAGTTGGACAGTTAATGATGAATGTACAATAGGGATCTTAGTAGTGTGCTGTCCAGAATGGCAGAATCCAATTCAGATTTGTTCAATTTGTTTGATGATGTCTGTGTCAGATTTTACTGTCCAGCTTGACTCTGAACCATCTGATCTAAACTACTGATCCTGAATTCCATGAGGCAATCGAGCAATGTGGATGCTGGTTGAAACTTGTGCGTCGTGCTTCACAAAGGAACAAGGTTTTTTATGGTTCTTGCTGTTTCAAACACTGAATGAACACATGTTACGATTCTAGTACATATTAAGAGAGGCATTTGAACCAGTATGCTCCCAGATTGTGTGAGCTTGGTATTCTCTTAGGCTAGTCACAAATTCAGGTATCGCAGGATGAAGTGAGAGAATGTGTATCCCTCATCTAAGTTGAGAATGATTAGCTTATCCGGTGTGATGTGCCGTAGACCAAACCGTTCTTTCATGGTCTGCTGGAGACAATCAACTCTGATCATGTGTTCCGCACAAAATCAAACTTCGGCGCATGCCACGGACAAATTGTCCAACAAAGAATGTTGGCTTCCCTTTCCTTCTAGCATGAGATACAGGTCCATATTTGGTCTGTAATTGTGATAGGCGTAATTTACTGATAAAGTCAGTGCTAGATTAAGTGAAACTGATAGTCAGACTGATGTTTTTGATCGACTTCGTTCAGGGTTGCCTCAGGCCCTCCACACTGCAAGCGATGCCCAAAATTGAATGGGTCCCAAGGTGATCAAATGGTCTCATGGTTTTGCTGGCACCACTCCGAAATAGCAACGCTTGTTACAGTGTTTGGAGGGATGCATGAGTGAGAAGTGTTAAGTTTGTAGTAGACTTCATGTACTAGAGTTATATTGTCTTTGCACCCTAACAGTGTGATTTTCTGGTCCTCGATTTCTATTGTATAACTAGGAATTACCTATTTTTATATTTCCTTTTCTAATAAATAAACTTGCTAAAAATCCGACGATTAAAATCTGTTTTCCAGGCACAAACAAATCGATAGCAGTAGCATTTGCCGTTTGCTAAATGTAGTAAAGAGCAGGACGAGGGACACACGTTACAAGCAGCACATCGTGCGCGCAGGGATCATCGGAGTGTTTTCCACCCTTTACAACTCCTCTTCCTCCGGTCATCGTGTGTTGTGTTGTGTCCACCGCGGCCGCAAAGCTCTCCCCGCCACTCCCTGGGCTCCCCTCCATTGCCTCCAAGAATGGCCGCTCCTCGCATTTCTTGGACCCGCACACCCACGCTTCCAAGTTAGGAGGGAAGGGAAACCCATCATCATCCATACGCACAGCGTCACAGCGATGCAGAAGCACGAGATACCAGCCATCATGCGCCTGTCCCTCCTCCTCCTCCTCGTGGCCGCCCTCTCGGCGCGCGCCGCGGAGCAGGTGCCGGCGAAGCCGACGCCGGAGAAGCCGGCGGCTGCGGGCGGCACCGGCGGCGGCGGCGGCGGCGCTCTGAAGCCGGACTTCTACAGCCAGTCGTGCCCGCGCGCGGAGCGGATCATCGCGGAGGTGATGCAGACGAAGCAGATGTCGAACCCGACGACGGCGGCGGGCGTGCTCCGCGTCTTCTTCCACGACTGCTTCGTGAGCGGGTGCGACGCGTCGGTGCTGATCGCGTCGACCCAGCTGCAGAAGTCGGAGCAGGACGCGGAGATCAACCACTCCCTCCCCGGGGACGCCTTCGACGCCGTGGTGCGCGCCAAGCTGGCCCTGGAGCTGGAGTGCCCCGGCGTGGTGTCCTGCGCCGACATCCTCGCGCTGGCGTCGGGCGTGCTGGTCACCATGACCGGCGGGCCCCGCTACCCGATCCCGCTGGGCCGCAAGGACTCGCTGTCGTCGTCGCCGACGACGCCCGAGACCGAGCTGCCGCACGCCAACTTCACCATGGACCGCCTCATCAAGATGTTCGGCGACAAGGGGTTCACGGTGCAGGAGCTGGTGGCGCTGTCCGGCGCCCACACGCTGGGCTTCACCCACTGCAAGGAATTCGCCGACCGCCTCTACAACTTCCGCAACAAGGCCGGCAAGCCGGAGGCCTTCGACCCCACCATGAACCCGTCCTACGCCAGGGGGCTGCAGGACGTGTGCAGGGACTACCTCAAGGACCCCACCATCGCCGCCTTCAACGACATCATGACGCCCGGCAAGTTCGACAACATGTACTTCGTCAACCTCGAGCGCGGCCTCGGCCTGCTCAGCACCGACGAGGAGCTCTGGATGGACCCGCGCACCAAGCCCCTCGTGCAGCAGTACGCCTCCAACCAGGCCGCCTTCTTCACCGACTTCGGCAAGGCCATGGAGAAGCTCAGCTTGTTCGGCGTCAAGACCGGCGCCCAAGGCGAGGTCAGGCGGCGCTGCGACGCCTACAACAGCGGCCCCGCCGTCGGAGGCGCCGTCGTTGGCGGTGCCGGCGCCGCCGCCGGCGCCATGCCCATGCCCATGCCCAAGAAGTGACGACCGACGCGGAGCGCGGTACGACGACGACGACGCGTTGCTCGAGCGAGGACCCCTGCTGTTCCAGCCCCTCCTGCCTGCAGCGCGCGGTCACGATGGTGTTTACGGAAAAATGCAATGTGATATTATGTTTGCTGCTCGATCAAGTAATTTATTCCTAATCTGTGTATGCTGCGGAAAAGAAAAGAACTTTCAAATGTTGCTACTTGCTAGTACAGTATAAATTAATTCGTTTTTTCCTTTGAACTTTGATCGATCGTCTTGCCAGTTTATTCTTCATCGTCATGTATATAAGTCACGCAGATTATCACATTGTTTCTTGTGATTTTTTGTCGAAAAAGTTTGCGAAACGGACCCTTTTTTTTTCAAAAAAAAATTGTGACATCTGGCGGCCAAGGACACAGTCCACGGCAGCATGCCTGCGCGCTTGTGATTGGCTAGTTCCGTGGGCGTGCACGTCATAGGTGATCTGGTTCTGGAGCCGGCAAACTGTTTTATTAGTGCGCGCCGCCTTTGGGTACATTTGCTATGCACACAGGTTCTCATTTCATGCTTTTGGGAAAGCAAAATGCACGTTGAGCGCAGCATAAATACTACTACATGGAACTTTATAATATTGATACTTCTTTTTAATAAAATAAATATATAACTTAAAAATAAGTAAAACAACCAAATGTAAAAGCATGAATCTTACACAAAGTTTAATTAATTTATGTAATTTTATTTTCAAGTAACTTTTCTTATCTAGATTTAGAGGGAGATCTTGGCAACAAATGAACCTAGCGGTGGAAGTAGATATTGAAGTGACCAATTATGCGCAAGAGAATGGACCTTGGCGTGCAAGCGTGCAATGGTGAAAGTAGTTAATATGGCATGGTTTGCCGACTTAAACAACAGTGGCATTACTATAAAAGAGCATACAACATGAAGTGCACAAAGAAGCTTGGGAGGAGATTTAACAAGCTACAATGCCCAATGACCATAGCTTTGTGATTGGTACATCAAAAGAAGGTTAGCGTTGGTTATTAGAACACGTCATGTGAAATACATGCATAGAGTCTATATATAAGATAGGGCAATGGATCACACACTAAGTCGAGAAACATTGCAAGAGATATGTATAGAAAAAAAAAATAATGGAGAAACAAACGATGCCCAATGACCGTAGCTTTGTTAGATTTTATCACCTAGATAGCTTTGTTCCCATGCTTCATAATTTGTCACCCTAGTGTTGCCTTCATAATTCTTGATGAATCATGTACATTTGAACATCAGTGAATTAATATATTAACTTTCCTAAAAGAAGAATTAGGCCCGTTCGTTTATCTGGGAATGGAGTACAGGAAGTATTCTGGCTGGAATCATTATTTTAATTTGTACAAGCTTCACTGACCGGATTGATTCCTGGCGTCAAAACGACGTAACCGAAGGAGCCCTTAATCTGTTCACATAGTGCTCTCCATGCTCACAATTTCTACAAGCTCATAAAAAACAAGAGGCATCGGTGGCACTGCAGGGACAACATAAGGGTGCCTCCTAGCAAATTCCGTTACGCAGCCAACTATGCTCTCGCTCTCGATCAGACAGAGTGACAGACCCGTCTGAACTCTGAACTTGTGAGGCGAACCCGATCCCCACCACCGCGCTCCACCAGCCCAGCCGGCTAGCCTTCTTCATCGTCCCTTGTTACCCATACTGCAGGAAGCCCCCATGCGATCCCCTGGGCCGCGCCTTGCAGCGCCGGCGCGGCTCGTCGTGGCTGCCCTCCTCCTCCTGGCTCTCACCGGGGGCACCGTCGGTGGCGATGGGTACGGAAGGGCGAGGAGGCTGTACATGAAGAACAAGGTCCTCGAGATGTGAGTACTCAGCTGCCTTGTGTTTCATGATTTCATCCCTCCTGCCTTCGCCATTCATAATCTTTCTTTTCTTCTGACGGATCTTGCTGTGGGGGGCCTGGGCGATGTGTCCAGCGGTGTCTTCTTGATGCTGTAAACACGAAGTCTAGTTCTTCTAATTTGAAGAGTTCTGTTAGCAACCCAACTCGATTGGCTAACAGATGACTCGAATCAAGTAGTAGGGATACACGATCTCAGGGGAAGGGAGATCAGAGCAGAGGAGAAACGGAAATCTGGGTACAGAGGATATCCTTGAGGAGGAAGAGGAGGAAGATGAACAGTAACTAGGAGGAAGAGATATTGTGTTTCTGATAATTGTTTGATCCCCTTCTCAGCTGCTGCCCATCTGCTATTGTAGACACCAACCAGGCAGAGTCTGGACTGGGCTCATGGCCCCAGGCCCATGTGACGGCCCAACCATGGCTAATCCCTGACATTCCCCTCTCCTTGAGATTCGGCTTGCCCCCAAGCGGATGGAGAAGTATGGAACCACCAGGATCCCAAGGAAACTTTGCATGACTGAATACCACATATCTGGCTTGTGCACTTGATTGTATGACAAAGGTCGTCTGACACAAGAGGCTAGTCACAAATAACTCAGGAGGATCCTTTATCAACTCATAGCATGACCACGGTAGTTGCATCTCCCCATAAACAACTCCCTGCAGTAACTGGGACTTCTCGGCAGCATCATAGCAGTGGGAGGTGCGACCATTGCATAGGAACTGTTGCCCTTCACTGTAATAGCAAGTGTACTGAAACAGCAAATGCCACAAGAACGCACCAAAATTGCTGCAAGTACCACTATGTTGGCAAGCCTTGATGGTAGTCAAGTTTAGGCAATTAGCACCAAATTGCACTTCCTTGCCGGTAGTCAAGAAGCCCATAGCAAGCATCAACAGTTCCCAGCAGACATCCAATGTCATGGACTGTCCATCAAGTAAATATCCCAAGAATACCAGACTGCTTACCATGAGAGCTGAAGTATAAGCTGCAGAAGTAATTATCCCAATTATTAGGCATTGGACTGGGCAACCATCATCAATCTGTATGCACCCAAAACAAACCCAAGGTGGAACAACTGACACTGATGTCTTCAAGTACACAGGAGCTGCATAGCTATAGAAAAATGGCCTGAGTTGAACATAACATTTAACCGCAGACATCACATATGGAGATATGTACTGCATAGAAAAGCAATCCCAATAGAATGGCAACCAAAAACTGCAGCATATCTGAATGGTATCCGCAAGCAAAGTATCGCAGCCCAAACTGACAGATCTCATCTCTACAATTTGTCTCCAGAACTGGACGCCAGACCCATCAGACAGAGAATGGTAGTCAAACTGTGTAATTCCACCACGCTTCAGCTGCATGATAAAATTGTTTCGTGGTATGCAAGCTAACTGAGAACATCTCATCCGAATGCTTGAACTGCCGTTGGTGCATATACAGGTGCAGTGAATTTATGCAACAACGAACTGCTGCTACTGAGTTTGCTCTCTGCAAGCCTCATACATGTATTGCACCACACTGTGAGACAACTAAACGATGGCCAAGGGTTTGGTCTGAATTGGACTCCCACACTCTGAATCTCAATCTGCAGAGCCAGAGAGAATGATCGAGGTGGAGGCCATGGTGACCACAGGTCCACATCCTTTTCCAATACATACGTGAATGTGCCTTGGTGGTGAATCTGAGGTGGCCAAAACATCACTGACCCCGATTCAGCCATTTTCTGATACCTATGTCCCTCATGCACAGTGGCAGCACAATCCAACAATAGAACACCCAGCATAGGAGTAGGAGAGAGCATGGTGATATACCTGCTGAGCGGTCCGCCGAACAACTCATGAAGACTTGTCGGAACAGATGAAGACTTGCTTGCTGGAGCTATTGTCGCCAACCGCACAGACAGCACATCGCCTCTGTCAACAGCACGAGCATGGAGCACCACAGCAGACGTCAAGGCGTCACACTGGGAGGAGAACACAGGTGTGCGTGCTTGCTTGCTGTCGTGCTCGACGATGGTGCATATCTTCCTGCTTCCTGAACTGGGCATCATGGTCAGCGGCAAGGGAGCGGAGGGCCATGGAGGACCTCACAGCATGAAGCAGGGAGACAAACTGCAGGGTAAACTCATCGGCTGTCCTAAAGGGGTGCGAGCTCGACATTTCATCAAACATCTTCAGGGCCTCCACGGAGACAGTAGCAGACCTGCTCCAGGCTGCTGCAAGGACCACCGAGGACGAGTCCTGGAGTGGAGTGGCAGTTGGTGGAGGCGGTGCCGAGGTAAGAGAAGCCGTGGAAGATAACACGCGACGCGGGGGGGTAGGGAGCGCAGAGGGCGCCCACCTCCTCGTCGAGCGCGGCCAGCAGGGGCGATGCTCCTCCGCGACAAGGGGCGATGTTAGCGCAGCATTTGACGCCGACCGCAGACATGCGAGGCGCTAGGGTAAAAGCCACGCCCGAGCCGAGTTGACGCCGACGCCCGGTCAATGTAGGAACCGGTGCCGTGAGGGAACATGGTTATTAAGGCAAGCGGAACTTGTCGCCATCGACGCTGAGCTCCCAATGTTCCGGAGGCATCTATCGGAGGGCTTGTCATCCTTGGGACCACCTTGCGCGTTTGCTAGCTATCCGGGCAACTAAAATGATAAGAAGTGGCAAATTGGCGGTGGTGCATGCTATGGTAGGGTAGAATGAAGAACCACTACTGCGGATTACTTTGGAGGAAAACTCAAAGTGCACGGATAGGTTAGGGCGATGGTACTGGAACACTTGGCAACGCTGGTCCTCGAGCTTTTGACCTTATGTTTGTCAAAATATCTCTGACTTTGATGATACGGAAAACCTTTTTCGGTACGGAAGATGGAGGAAGAAACGGTGCCATGAGCGGGCGGTCGGCACCTTGCATATTCCATTGTGATTGTTTCTGGAGTCTAATCTACATGCTTACAGGTTCCCTTATACTTGAAATGGGTGTATTGTCACGTCGGGTGGAGGTGCCCCTAGATAGCCCACCCCGCTTGTCGGCGGCTACACAGGCTCCGACGACGGGGCGTGGTCGGACCGAGACGACGGGACGCGGGGGTGGAGGCCGTTCACGCGGATCTGGTAGGAGGCGAAGACGCCGGGGATGACCTCCCGGACGGGCGTCGTTATTCATCTGGGGTGGGTGGAGGTGACGACCCCTATCCACGGGACGGCGCCCAGTCGTCGTGCGGGGAGGAGGGAGCATGTGCTGCAAGCTGTTTGTAACCGGCGGAGCGCTGGTCCCAACGAGCATCAGCCTCGAGCGAACATCCTGTTATGTCGCCGAAAGCAGGAACGGGTAGAAGGAGAGATCTCGGTAGGGGAAAGGATCCATGGAATTAGGCCGAGAATCGTTGTCTCTGATACCACTTGTTAGCAACCCAACTCGATTGGCTAACAGATGACTCGAATCAAGTAGTAGGGATACACGATCTCAGGGGAAGGGAGATCAGAGCAGAGGAGAAACGGAAATCTGGGTACAGAGGATATCCTTGAGGAGGAAGAGGAGGAAGATGAACAGTAACTAGGAGGAAGAGATATTGTGTTTCTGATAATTGTTTGATCCCCTTCTCAGCTGCTGCCCATCTGCTATTGTAGACACCAACCAGGCAGAGTCTGGACTGGGCTCATGGCCCCAGGCCCATGTGACGGCCCAACCATGCCTAATCCCTGACAAGTTCTGAACTGAAGTCGTCAAACGAAGCCTTACAATGCTAATCTTTTTCGATTTGTTGGGTCAAATGTCCACATTTCGAGCTCACTTGTCTCTGGACTAGGATTGGGGTGATACACACACACACACACACCTTGCAAGCCACAACGAAACTTTCCATGCCGACGCGGTTGGCAAAACCTGATAGGACTTTGAACTTAGCCTCTAGTACCACTCTTATTTGACGTTCTTTTGTTCTTTCTTTGATGGTTAGCTTCTTCTGAAATGAGTTGACTTTAAAGTTATTCCATAATCCATATTGATGTTAACAAAGACCAAGAGACTGTAGAAGTTGGTCAAGTTGACAGCTTCAGTTTTATGCTTCCAAGGCGGAAGCACTGTTGCATACCCTCTCACGAAATCTATCTTCATGGATCATCCATGCTTTACAATGATATGTGATAGGCTGGCACATTTAGTCTTGTCAATCAAGATTCTCTAGGGCATAAAACATGCCTGATACAAGGGTTCAACATATCCTAGCCACATTAAAGCTGATAACATTTGTATTGTTGCAGCTACCAAGATTCAGTGCTTTAAGTAATAATCCACAAAGGCGTGCGGCAGGGTGTCCATGCGTTAAGACGTATCTAGAAAGCTTGGCCTCTTATAGGTCTTAGCTTCATCGCCATGTTTAAGTGTGTTCTGGTATTGATAATACTTCCATTCCTTTCAGGTTTTACCATGCCTATGACAACTACATGACTTATGCATTCCCTGTATGTTAGCAGCCACTTCACTTTTGTTCAATTGCTCATTGACTAGCACGAGCTAATGTTCTTTCTTGATACCTTTCCAGCATGATGAATTGAAGCCTCTTACTAAAAGTTTCACGGACTCACTTAGTGAGCTTGGCAACTTAAATGTATTAAAGTATTGACAACTTTAAGGATTTTAGTTTGTATATATAAGCGTAAGGTACCACAACTTAGTGTTACCCATTATTCCTTTTTGTAGCTTGAACACTTGCCACAGGATTACAGTGGATCCGCATTGACACTGGTTGAGTCATTATCAAGGTACACTTTATGAAGCTGTAATGTTTCTAGTTTCTTACTGTTTTGAGATTTATATTTCCTTTGTTGTTCAAGATGTAAACTGCTGTATTTTTTCTTTAGGACACTTCTATTCATAAGATTGGTATGTGATGCCTCTCTGTTTGGCTCATGCAGTCTTGTT
Organism: Chrysopogon serrulatus; assembly: GCA_015844335.1. NCBI lineage: Eukaryota > Viridiplantae > Streptophyta > Magnoliopsida > Poales > Poaceae > Chrysopogon > Chrysopogon serrulatus. Next base: position 41,957 of record JADLZL010003733.1, read on the forward strand.
GTCTTAGGTAACCTCACAGAGTTTGAGAGAGGAGTTCTCTGGCTTTCAGAAAATCTGAAATTTGATGTTGATGCTCGGATTAATCTTTTTGAGGTAATGCTATGTGATTATTTTCGCTGTTACCACACAGCATTTCAAGAATTAAAGCAGCTCTGCCTTTTCTCATTGTTTTCTTTTTCCTTTTGCTATTCAGTGTAACATAAGACTTCTTGGGGGGCTTATTTCTGCTCATATTCTTGCAAAAGACTACAGCAGCCAGTTTAAACATGGACTGTATCAGGATCAATTACTACATCTTGCTGAAAGTTTAGGCAATCGTTTTCTACCGGCATTTGAGACACCTACTGGATTGCCATATGCGTGGATTAATCTTAAGGTATATATACCAAACTGTCTTTTATCAGACTTTAAAAGCCTAAATTGTTGTATGCATGGATCAATCGTAAGGTTCCCTTTAGCCTTTACAACCTACTCCTATGTGAAATAAGACAAAAAATTTGAAATTGTATGGCCACTTGAATAACACATCCACTTGAATAACACATTTATTTTTTGTAGTACAAGCCTGTACATTCAAAAGGTCAAACTGAGAAAGTATCTTCTGCAAAGAGTTACCACATTTGTCTGAAAGCAGACTACAATTTTACAACAAACGTTGAGTTTTTTCTCCAATAATTTTTGGAAAGGACTTGTGTCTGATTATTAAGACAAGCATGTCATTAGGCACAATGTTAGCATCTATCAATGTTTACCTTAGGACCACTGGGACGTTTGCTAGCTAACAACTAAAATGATAAGAGTGACAAATTATAAGCATGCTATGGTAGAAGTAGAATGAAGAACCACTACTGAATGATTACTTTGTATGGAAAACTCAAAGTTCACATATATTAGAAATCTGGTACTATTACTTGGCAATTGGCATAGCTTTTGACCTTATGTTTGTCAAAATATCTCTGTTGATGATACAACAACCTTTTTCAGTACGGAGTGATGGAAAATGAAACAAGTGAAACAAGCACATCAGGGTGTGGTAGGTGGAAGAAATTTGTGTATAAATGCATATTCCATTGTGATTGTTTCTTACTAATCTACATGCTTACAGGTTCCCTTATACTTGAAATGGGTGTATTGTCACGTTTGACTGGTGATTCTAGATATGAAGCTGCAGCTCTTCGTGCTCTCCGCAAGTTATGGAGAATGAGAAGTTCACTGAATCTAGTAGGCACAACACTTGATGTTTTAACTGGCAAGTGGATTGAGTATTCATCTGGAATTGGTGCCGGTAAAACTATCAATACTTACCCATGTGATTTTTTGATCATGTGCTTATTTGATGTGTTTGTAACATTATTAGAGCATATGCTGTTCTGTTGCCTTCACTGTTACATTTAGCATCTTCATTTCTAAAAACAGATAATTATTGTCACTTCGTGAAATATCTAATTATAAAATATACCTTTTAAAGCATAATAGTGATTTCTAGTAACATGATTGCAGGTGTTGATTCATTTTATGAGTATCTGATTAAAGCATATATTCTTTTCGGAAGCGATGAGTACTGGGATATGTTTCATTCAGCTTATCTTGCAGTGCAGAAGTACTTCCGACATGGTCCATGGTGAACAATTCTTCCTGCACTTCATTTCACCAACCCTGTTTGTCCTCAGGAGTACGCTAGTATTGAAGTAGTAATGATTGTTAACTCTACAGGTATCACGAGGCTGATATGAGGACTGGAGAAGCAACACACTGGCAGCTAACTAGCCTTCAGGCCTTCTGGCCAGGTCTTCAGGTTTGCTGAACTCCATGCATTGGATTAGTTATTACCTTACTTTTGGATGGTACTTTTTTATTGTTTGCTTAGTTCTACTATAATGAACAGACACTGCTGGGAGACGTAACTGCTGCAAATCTATCACACCGTGAGTTTTACAATATATGGCAAAGATTTGGTGTGCTACCTGAAAGGTGTACTGTTTACATCCAAGTTTTTGTTAATGGAAAATTAAAGTACACACATCTAATAAGGCAAGACTATTTTAGTTATTGATGAAGCATAATCTAGATACATGCATTGATGTATGCTTTATATTTTATAGATATCTTTTGGACTATGGAATGTTGCATCCTACAGAGAAGTACTATCCCTTGCGTCCTGAGTTTGCCGAGTCAACATTTTATCTTTATCAAGCTACTAAAGGTGCACCCAACATAACATACCCCAGAAGGATATATTCGTTTTATCTTTATCCAGCTCTCATGGTGTTCATCTAGGTTTCCTGTCCTCTTGAGCTCATCATATATGACTTATTCTTTGTAGTCATGCCATTGTTCTTATTATAGAAACACTTAATTCACCAGACATACGTAGTTTTACCACCTTTTTTTTTTCCCTCTCCATTCCCAGATTTCTGAATCACTTCTCTTATAGATCCTTGGTACCTAGAAGTGGGTGAAACTATTGTTGGATCACTTAACTACTATACTAAAGTGGATGGAGGTTTTGCTAGTGTCAGAGATGTTTCAACAATGAAACTTGAAGATCATCAGCACAGCTTCTTTCTTTCAGAAACGTAAGCTAACAGTCTTCCTCTTGTTTGTTTGAAGCAGTTAGCAGGAAAAATACTTCGTGCACATCAGAAAGTCTCTGTTTTTCTTGATTTAATGGTGGGGCACGAACCCCACATTGATAACTCAGCTACTTTTAACACGCTAATTAACTTGCAGGTGCAAATATCTTTTTCTTCTTTATGATGATTCATTCTTGCTGAATCAAAATTACATATTTACAACAGAGGGACACCCCCTTCCAATAAGAAGCACATGGCATGAGAAATTTCCTGCAGCATATGTTCCCAGCAATTGGACATTTGTTAAGGTGCCTTTTCTTCTTTCAGGCTCCATCCCTTAAGTTCTCCTTTCATGAGTTAATCTAGGAAAATATTGGCATTGCATATGACACCAAGAACCTCTGCAGGATGAGATCCAACCAATTCGCGTGAGCGCATTATCGTCTCAAATTTGTCCGGAGACAATTTTCCGAAAAAGCATTGGCACCCCATGGGAGAGTGCGTGCCATGTACCAGATGCACACGCTAGCCACAGATGCAGGACTGATGATGACTGTGGTACAGAAGCAATAACATGCAAGAAGAGGACCTGCAGTATGGCTGGCTACTGTGGCTTATGGCTGGTGATTTATTAATATCACAGGAGCGGGAGGCCATATTGTTTTGCCATTACGGGAGGATCAAAATAGCCTCGGCCTACACTGTACAATAGAGTAGTGGGATAGCATGATAGGTTGCCCGCATCTCAGTCATTCAAATTTGCCTTTCTGAATTCGTTTTGTACATGCCTGCATTCTGGTCCGGATTTAGCACTCGAGAGTGTGCGTAAAGGAAGTAAATTTAGCGGAATTGCGTGATACATAACAACAGCTTCCTTAACTACATGACATAATCGATGGCAAAATCAGTACCATGTTCACCCCAGCTAAAAACTCTGGGATGAAAGTACCGGACATACATTTATTTTTGGCAAATAGAACAAAAGACAAATCAGGCAATATAGCCACGAATAGAGCAAAAGATGATGCGTTCAGACTAAACAAAAACTGGCAACTACCACTTTATTTATTTATTTTTGAAAAGGGCAACAACCATATTGTGACGCTTTGTATACAAGTTCTGTCTAGATTTGCACTATATTTTTCTAAATACATGTTCGGTCTAGATTTGCACTATTTTTCTAAATGTTATCCGCAGCGCTTCTTTTTTTCATGTTACTCCTTTCGTTCTAAAATCAATTTTTAAAGAGTCAAATATTTTTAAGTTTAACTAGATATATAGAAAATATTATATCATTGCACCTCTAAATAAATTTATTGTAACAATGTACTCTGCAATTAATATAAAAATGTATTCCACAATCTAATGATACTCATAATCCATCATAAATATTAATACTTTTTGTATATATATCTGGTCAAATTTTAAAATGTTTGATGCCTAGAGAAGCAAGACATGCACTTATTTTAGAACATGGAGAGTAGGTTTCTCACTGTCTTCACTATGAAGAGCTTTTGGACAAAACACCAAGGCCTCACTAGGTGTTATCTTGCAATACTACTAGCCTGCCATATATAACTCTTGGTGTGTGCAAGCACCAATAACAAAGTTATACGCAAACTTCACTAAACACTAGGCTTAAACCTAAAACAAGAGCTACATCAGCCTCTAACTAGCGTAAGCATTGATTCTAACACTTCTGCTAATCGTTTAATTTTTTTTCTTGTACACATGGTGGATAGGATACAAATGTTTGAACCTCAACAACTGTATCTTTCTCAAACTCCAAAACACTTGAAATGACTAGCCAAGAGAGTGTATGTAGCCCGACAAGGACCAAATAACCATTTGGGAGCTCGGGCTACAAAAGTGGATGCACCATAAATGCAAACCAACTAGTTATCACCAACCGTTGGATCCTGAGGCTTTACCTTGAGTGCCATCAAAAATTTTGAAATTCCATTGAGACATAAAAAATGTTTGGACAACACTAGTGACACTTCGGCATGTGGATTAGACAATCACTGGAGCTTTGAGGTGCGTTTAGAGAGGACCCAGAGGACCCACTCTAAACAATTTGGTGTGAACACTGGATCCAAGAGGCTTTTCCTTGTGTGCCACTATAGAAGTTCAAAATACTCTTGAAAACTTTACTTCTAAAGGTATCAAACTGCATCAAAAAAATTTTCAAAATACTCATGAAAACTTTTCTTCTAAAGGTGTCAAACCGTTTCAAAAAAGTATGAAATATCATTAGTCTGAATGCTGTGGAAAATAATGTTTCTCTCTGGTGCAAAAATCTGAAATCCAATCGCAGAGTTATCACATGCTTCGAGGAATAACAAATTGTCCAGAGGAGTAAGATCCTCTCAAAGCTCCAGTGAAAATTTGATCCACATACCACAGAGTATCAGTACTCATTTCTAGGGTCAATGGTACTCGCAACACGAAACCTGATGAGATTTTACCCTGTTAGGGTATGGATATGAGGTAGTTTATTTACTCATGGTATGCTAACGGATAGCCATTGGCTTTGTGGGTCGGTTTGGGCATTCGGTTCTTCCTTTTGATTCCTCAATTATCTAAGAAATTTGGTTCTTAAGAAACTGGAATTGATCGGTTCTAACCAAACTTTTTCAGAAGAGGTCAATACAACTATAAATATGTGTGTTCTATGGCAAATATCAATTTTTAATAATAATAATAATTTATAAGGAAACAAAAATAATATAGTAACACAAATATATAGTAAATATATAGCAATTGAAATATGAAATGTTGCATATAAACCAAACATAATCTTACAAAATGCAAGCAAGTGAATTATAATTCATGTAATTTGATTCTTCAGTTAACCAAATTAACTGAGAGTAGGAAACGAATTTTCTTCTATTGTTTCAGTTACCTAAAATCAAGAACTGAATAAGAAATTAATTTTTTTTTGTTCAGGTTCTTTTGGTTCGTTTTTACATTTTGGTTAATTTTGGCCAGGGTTATTTATGAGTATGACTCATGAATAGGCCCTACCCAAATATGGAACCACAATTAAACCTACCTCCAAATTATAATTTAAAGCCATCTCCCACCCCAAGTCTCTAGCTACTTCAAAATGAGGCCCGACTAATCATTGGCTGGTCTTATCAGCCAACTTATATGACCAACCAAACACACCGAATATAAATAGTGTCATATAAGAAGGAACAACATATTTTTTTATATTATATATTCAACCTTAATGAGAGTTTTAATGAGTTTTATGGGTATTGAATATACTAATATGCACTGTATTGATAGAAAGATTGTGAGTTTTATAAAAGTAGGGATAAAAAACGCTTTTTAAAATTTAGATGCATTAAAATTTTAAAAAATTTAGATGCATTAAAATTGGATCATAAAATCCTCACTAGGTTATAGTTTATTTTAATAAATTAAATTTCAATTAGTATCATAATTAGACATGGGTTTTTTTAACAAAATTATTTAAAGATATGGATATCAACTAAACATGCAAATAGGCTTGGCGGAGGGAGTAATGCATAGGCTTGGCACGAAATGACTTCCACACATGGACGAGTTTCTACAAAGACAAAAAAAAAAAAAAGGAAAGTGGATTAAAAAACATAAGATACTAAAGAATCAAACAGGTATGAGTTTATGGATTAAAAAACATAAGATATTGTAACTCATTGTAATCCCTACTCACTTCATCTCTTACCACAGACACTTCAAAGCTCACCGAAACGCTCTTTCTCCATGACTTTCTCCATCTATCTCAAATTACAAGCCATTCTAATTTAAAGTTTTCTCCTATAATCCATCCATCCTAAATTATAATCCATTCTAGTTTTCTTAGAGTCAAAACATATCAATTTTAACCAAATAATACAAATAAGTACTATTAAATTCATTAAATTCTTCATTTATTATATTGTTCATAATAATGTAACTATCGATAACGCAGGTGTAGAATATTATTCAACATCTAGTAGTTTATACTCTAATCTAAACCCTAAATACACCCATATCTTGAATACTAACTGTTATATTACCATCCAAAAAACTAAATACTTAATCCATTCCAAATTACAAAACATTGACTTAATGTTTTAACTTTTACCATTCATCTTATTCAATTTTTTTTTTGTAAAATATCATTTCTTTTGTTGTGGTTTGCTTAATTAGTTATAATTCTTCAAGAATGATTTCAATTTGACTATGTTTATACAAATTTTTTGAATAAGTGGTCAAAATTAAGGTTGAAAAAAGTCAAACATTTTATAATTTAGAACAGAAAGTACCTTATATAATCCTATATCATTAATCAGCATCACATCCCCCGCCCAATGCCCCAAGTTACAGCCAACAGGCTGTGTAGTAAGACGCCTTTACAGACACTACAGTTTGGATTAAAAAGTAGCTGTCGCAGAACCTACACGGATCCGCATAAAGGTCAGGGCACATTTAGTACGAGCCAGTGAGACAAAATTCGTAGGTCAAGCTAAAAATACAAGGTGGTCTTTCCCATGGACAAAATTATCCCTGCACGATAAAAGACAATTTACTTCCCTAGGACTGACCACGCCCCCCACGGCCCCTTGATCCTCGACCCGCAGCATCTTTCTGCAAAAGAAGGCCCCCCAGATCAGCTTAATGCTGGATATAAGCACACAACTGAAATGAACAAAGTATGAAGAAACCATACCCTGAGTGTAACAGATTGCTGGCCGCGACCCCGAGCAGCGGCAGGTTGTTGTGCGCGCTGAAACCTGGTTTGCCTATTTTGCCTGGCCCTCTCACTTAAGTTGATTGTTCTGGAACGAGTTTCAGCAGCCTGTTCAGAAGATGCACCAGCTTGGGCTGGGTTAGAGGAAGGTTCCCGTGCCTCTGTTGCAGTGCTAGTATTCTGGGGTCGAGAAGATGAACCAGCTTGGACTGGATTAGGGGAAGGTTCACGTGCAGGAGATGTGTCTGCAGCTCTGCTTGGTGAGGCATCATCAGCACCAGGTTGTGTTATAGGACTTTGGTCTGGTTCCACGGCAGCACGTTCTGCAGTAGTCTCACCCTCGATCTCTGACATGTCAATATCACTCTTCTCTTCAGGTTCCTCTGCCAGCTCTCCTTCCTCCATGTCATCGTCAACATCAGTTGCAGTAGTAAGCTGAGCATCTTCCTTCGAATCTTCTGTTTTTTGGTCATCGTCAAATGATTCAATTACTGCCTCTGATTTTGCCATAACATGCTCATCTTCAACAGGAACTGTGCTTGCGTCAATATTAGCATTAGCATCCTGGCCTTTCATGTCCATCAATGCATCTCCAGAGTCATCTCTATCACCCAAATCATCCTCCCTTGTTGCCTCACCCTCTTCCATTTGTGCAGATGCCTGATCAGCATCGATCTCTTCTGTAGGCTGTTGTCCATCTAGATCATCAGTGGCTGGAAGCACACCAACCTGTGCCCCTACATCCCCAAGAGGTGGTTGACCACTTTTGACCTCACTAGTCCCTTGTGATGATTCTTCCTCCTTGGGCTTCTTAGATGGAGGATTGGCATCATTAGCCTCACCCTGTGAGGCACTGTCTATAGTCTGTGAAGATGAAATGAGCCGTTTACGATTTGAAGGCTGTAACACAGGTAAACTACCAGAAGTTTCACGCTCTACTGATGCCCCCCCTTTGTCCTGAACAATTGTGGAGGCATCAACAGCTGCTGTATCTGTATCAGCGTGAGGTCCTTCAAGAGTAGGACGAACAAGGGGTCTTCTTCCAGGCCTACGTACTTCAGTGCTTGGTTTGGGAACTGCTCTATCTTCCGTCATTTTAGCTTTAGCTAGCCTTGGCGGAGTATCTACTGGACGTCCTGCAACTGAACGACTTGTGAGCTCACACATTGACCAGAAAGAGTAAAGAATCAAATGCCATCACATATGAAACAACATCAAATGCTTCAGAAGACAGTGCATTGATCATTGTGTCCACTAGTGAATAGGATGCCAGCAATGCAACAACAAAACGAAAACTGAATCACCTGCAGCTGAAGTAGGTACATCCAAAGGGGCAGTTTCAACAACTGGAGTTTGAGTCGTTGCACCATCACGGAAGGGACTAGAAGATTCCTCCATATCTTTAGCTGCACGGAAGTATGAAAGAAATTGCTCTTCTAGGGCAGAGACAGGTGGCACTTCAGATGATAATCCTGGATAATTCTGAAAAGAATGTATTGTAACTTTTAATTAGAATATAGATTAGAATATAGAAGGTACATCAAAGACAATGTTTTATCTATTCTTTTATCAAAGTTAGGGATCTAACTAAAAGAGGGAAATTTGAAACATTTGTCCAGTAATTGGCATCAAAAGTATACCTCAATCAACTCTTTCACAGCCTGCTTATGCTTCTCTATAGACTCTTCTACTTGTTTCTTGTCCTGTAAATCAATACTTGCAATCAGTACTTCGATCAAAAGGGACCCACAAATAATAATCAGGAAACAATTTATAATTACTTCCATTCTTGAAATACTAGAAGTATACCCCAGTTGTTGCTAAGGGAATTATGGATGAAATAGAATCAAAATATACTAAATTACTTGTATGAAGGAATAAACTAATAACGACAGTTAAATGCATGTAATAGCAGACAACTGAGGTGAACTGCATGCATGTCAAGATAGAATGGCTAGTGGGGTTTAAGATTATAAGATATACAAATACAAATATATAGATATTGATATAGATATAGATAACATTTTGAACAAGGACAGTAATTTTTTGAACAACTCCCTCTCTCTACAAAATGTAAGTAAAAGTTTTTGTTTGTCCTAATTCAAACTTTTTCATCTTTGACAAAGTTCATCTACAATCTATATCTATATTCTAATACCAGAGAGCAAAAATTTCTTTGTCCCATCTCTCAATCTCCCCCCATCTGTCTGTTCCTCACCCCTCTTCGTCCTGTCACCCGTCCAGCTTTGAGATTGGAGCTGCAAAACTTTCATTGGCGCCGCACAACTAACACCATGCCATGGCCACACCACTACAGGCAATGTTTGCTAGTACCAAATAAACGCAGTATCAAGACCTTTGATGTTGTAAATGTCCTAGCAATATAGCCTCTATTTGGCACAGCTTAAGCTTATGCATAATATGTTGCTTATTTCTAGCTGCCTGCAGAAGTCACTTTTTGACAAGCTGCTGCACAAAAAAATCTTGGTGTTTGGGCTTCCAAATTTAGCCTATAGCTTTTTGGGGGGTGGGCCCACTTGTCATTCTTTTTCTCCAGCCCTAATCCCTGTTAAGGGGTATTAGGCCTGTCTCTCTCATATACTCCATATATAGTCCCCTTTAGGCCTGAATAGGGAGGGAGGGAAACCCTAGACTAGGATAAACCCTAGACAGGGAGATTACACTAATACCCCTAACTACTATACCCTAACAATCTCAACAGCCTCGGATCAAGCATAACCCTAAACTTACCTCACATGCAGCCCCAAATAGAAGAAGACCGATGAAACCCCAATCCGAGGTACCCAAGATCCAGGAATTTGCTGAGCTGAGTTTACAGGAACAAGGAGTTCAACCTTGCTGTCAATCCTCTTGGTCGATTGCAGCTACACGGTGGAAGGCAGCTTGGTGATTGAAGGGATCTCAGGCAGGCTCAGCACAGAGGGAGACATCCCATCGAGCTATTCAGCTCATCATCTGGCGTCGCCTGGCTGAAGGAGAGAGGGAGCAGCAGTGCATGGAGTGGATAGAGGAAGGAGCAGGAAATTGGGGGGCGCCGGCTTCTCAGCTTATCTGGTTTCGTATTGAAACGAAACAAGCCGGATGGCAAGGATGACAAAACCTAGAGCTCTAATATCATGATACAATAATAAGAGACTAAATTGGATAATTGTATTGAGACCTGTTGGGTGTGTTATATATAGAGTACAAGATGGATACATTGAGAAGCCCTACACTCGGAAACTACAACTTGGAAAGGAAACAGTAAAATTTAAAAACTATTCTACATTGTGGAATTATTATTCAAAACAAATCAAATGCTAACACACCCACATGACCAATCGAAATTGATCATAAACCAAAGGTAAAACTCAATGAGTTTTCACTGATACACTTTTTAGTACAACCATATATTTTACAATCAGACGGAGGATTTGACAAGCAAAGAATCTGGAAGCCTATTTCTTGTTTATATAAAATGAGACCTAGTTCCTCCTAGGTTCATTAAGGCACTTAAAAACTTTCAACTGCATGAAATTCAGTCCCATTATCCAAACAGGCCATAAAACAAACATAGCCAAAATATTTTGTTAAATTGAACATCTATACCATACGGTTGTACCTGTTGCACCTTTTGAAGAGCACCAAAGATTGCATTCTCGTGCCTTCTACTCTTTGCTTTTTCTTTCTTGTTATCATCTCTCTCCTTTTCCAGGGTTCTTTCTAATGTCTGTTAATACATGTTTCTGTTAAAGGCTCAAGAATATTTTGTGTACCATTTAAGCAAAACGTACTAACCTGTATCCTGAAATCCTTTTCTTTTATAGCCTGCTCAAGTGTTGTTTCTGATGTTGTCTTCTGACCTGATAAAGCAGATTAGATTTGCAGCAATTAGCGTGAAACTATTCAAAAGGCTTGCTCAAGTGGGGAAGAATAAGATGCAACTGCACAAGGAAAACAGTGTGGAAGTACTTGATTTAAGATCCTCCATCTGCTTTACAAGGCTTTGATTTTCTTTAGTGACCTCTCCCTTCTCCTTCATCAGGTTGTCATGCTTTCTCTGGAGCATTTAAAATGGGAGAATGCACATGAATACACAAAAATAGAAAATTGATACTCAATATTGCAACTAGAAAGTGAAAAAAAAAATCAAACCTTTAAGTTGAAATTAATCTTCTTATGTCTGTCAATCTCTGACTTCAGGGAGGCCTACAATAGGATAAGAATTATAAGTGCCACAGTGAATTAGTTAATATATTGGTCTTAAAAATTTGAACCATTCTCACCTCTACATCATTCAGCTTCTTTTCCTTGGAATCCAACTCAGATTGACATACAGAAAGCTTATCCTCCAAATTTTTTATGACAGCTTCTTTCTCGGAAACCAGTTTCCTTGCACTTTCAAGCTCCATAGAACTCTCTCTCAAGGTTGACTGTAGAAAACAATAATTATGATTTGATAATAAGACGATTAAAAAATGACCCCAAAAAAGTCAAGCAAATCCAATACCATACCACTAATGAAATAAGACACTTAATGACTCATGTACAGTTACAGAGGCTTGCACCATAACTTTCACCCAAAGCAAGCCCCACCATCCAAAAGAAGATAATGATAATTGTAATACAGAGAAGTACAGTGCAGAAGCCCATACAGTTTGTCACAAACTCACAACAGAGGAATTAAAGTGGTACAAAATATTTGGTATAAAATAGGGAAACAAGGCCCTAAAGTGATTCAGCAAATGCTTGGTCAAACTAGACAAAAATGACAGACATCAAACTGATTTGTGCAGAAGACCAAATTCAATTCTGTACACATCAAGTACCAAGAAACATTCAAATTGGCATCATCAGAAAGAAAAAGGAAACACAGCTCCCTTGCGTGTTCGAGAAAAAAAAAAAAAAAGGAAAAGGAAGAGGAAAACAGATGACTAACTTTGATATTTTGAAGTTCGTTCTTCATGGCTTCATAAGTGTTCAAATCAATGCCTTTGCTATTTTCAATCAGCTGCAAAAAAAATAATAATAATAATAATAATAAATTAATACACAAGTGCAGAACTCGACATACGAAGAAACAAATGAATTAATATGTAGATTTCTATGCATATATTATTTTTCTCATGACATTACGATTTTTTATGGCAATAACCTGCATATATTATTACAAACCAATGGACTAAAACTTTAATAAGGCCAAAGGAATTTCATGGTGTATTGTCATTACACTGTTACAAAGTGGACTAAAACTTACCTCAGAAATCCTTTGGTTGAGATTTGCTATTTCTGCCTTCTGCATTTCTAGTTCTCTTTTGCACATTTCAGCTTCTACCTCCTTCTCCAGTACCAGGTTCTGCAACCTCTCAGATTCCATTTTAGCCTTTTGAGCTTCTTCACGGAATTTCTGAACACAAAAAATTAAAACAAGAATTATGCACATCCAGATATGAACCACCAAATGGAACATTACCAATTTAATATCTTACCTGGCATTCCTCGAAATTGTGCCTATTCTCCTCCCTAAGTTGTATATTGCTTTCACGAAGCAAGTTAATTTCTCTGACCTGAGCTCAGCCATTTCAAAGAAAAAACAACAAATAAGAATAAGGCTACAATACATTCACTAACCAGGTTAAAGCAACATAGCAAGGCGACAGATCTATGTAATCCACTAATCCCAACAGACATTTAAACTGCACCTGAATCTGCAGTGACTTGAACTCTTCATCCTTGAACATCAATGCCCTGGCACTATCAGCTTGACTTCGCAAAAAGTCCTGTGCCTCCTTGGCAGACTTTAAAGCACTTTCCAGCTATACATTAACAAAACAAATGAAAATAGAAACGATAATACATTCAATCGAGAAAGTTTGTTAAGTAAACTACAATGGAAGTTCACATGCTCCATCCAATACTACTACTTCTCACACAAAGTGCCAACCAGATATTCCGAATCTAGTCTATAAAAAAGCTCATTTCATTAGAGACAGATGAATTAGAAAAGGATCATCAATTTCACTAACAAAGTAATAAACCATTATAGCTACAGTGGCAGATAAAGACTTTCCAAAGCAAATTGGCTATTTTACGGAGACGTCAATTTAAACAAACAATTGGTGTTTTGACACCAACTAGATGGCAACATGACGCACAGCAAAAACAAAGAAAAGAAAAAAAGCATATAGCTCCTTCAACACTATCAACGCACAGTTTGCCAAAGCGAATTGAACTACTACTTAATTATATATGTTCAACATGGCACATTGCATTTGGCAGAACTTGCTGCAGCTTTTTTTAAGCTGCAAATAATGGCCCTCATGGAATCTTTAATAATTTTTAAATGCATGAGGAATTTAAATGAGGACAAATGCAGGGCTGGACGGCGGGTTGCCAGGTGCTAGCATAACATACTTCTATCTGAAGCCGTGACTTCTCCTGTTTAAGCAATGATATCTCTGTTTCGGCCTGAAATAGTCAACAGGTTGAATAAGATCTATAGCTAGTGAAAACTAAATACTACAAAAAGCCTCCAAATCCAATACTTACTATTTCTTTCGATCTGCGCAGATAGCTGATGACACTTTGTAGATCATCTTCTGCATGTGAGTTATCAGTACGATGTGATGAAAGCCCAGCAATATTCCGTTCTTTCTCGGCTAACCGAATGTGCAAAGCTTCTAACTGATTGTGTAGAATTCTATTCTGCACACATAACAAAATAGAAATCATGAAGAAAAAAAATGCATGGTAGTCAAACTCAGAATCATTAATATGAAAAGAATAGCAGTAAGAATCCGTGGAAAAAAAAAAGTCTACATAAATTTCTTCTGAAATAAATGTTATACAATTTGTAAGCCCTTAAATGTGTTGGTACAATGGAAAACACATACTCTCAATATAAGCCTAGTTGAAATAGGAGTTGAACATATAAAATACAGATGTCCACAATCGCCGCTATCCAATACAAGTTAGGGCTGGAAATAAGCTCCTCTTTCACCTTTTTTGTACAAAAATTCCATCGAGAATCATATTTGAAGTGGTAAATTTTATAACTATTGACAAAAAAGATGGAATATAAACGACAGGCCAACATACACTTTGAAGACTTCCCCCAAACTGTAATACGCCTTAACCGAAATATGCCTTTCAATGATGGACAACGGAGTAGTATGCATGTCTCGGTTCAGTGACAATACAACAATGTGGATCACAGGCACAAGACATCCCTCGATTTTAATGATCGCTAAAATAAATAAGAATAGGTGTTGAAGTTCCAAATACCAATTTACAAAACATAGGCCCATTAAAACTCAAAATGTTAACTTTTAGAGTTTAGACATCCACTGGTTAACACCCATTCTGTTGTAAACTATTCAATGTGGTGATGGAACTGATCAGTAGCAATGACACAAACAGAACAAGGCAGAAAATTACTTAACAAGAATAACATAACAACAAAATGTAATAAAAAATATACTTTTGTGAGTGTTAGATATTAAACATAAAATAAAATTTGCTAAATAACCTGATCATTAAGCTCATTATACTTCTGCAGCGCATCATCCTTTTCTTTCAATAAGCCTATCTTTTCTTGCTCACTAGAAGATCTTAGAGCATCCTGAAATGAATGCAGTGTGGATTAGTTACATAAGAAGCAATAGCTAGCACACTAGATTTGGTCGTATTAAACAATGCAGGTTTGCACAAATGAAATATTGTCACCCCCCATAGCGCTATTACAAACATGAGACCTTAACTAGAACATGGAGTTGAATATATGCAACAAAATTTAAACAACCAAATACAAATTTATCAAATGTGCCTTGCCTGTGCAGCAAGACATTGGATATGTTTATGCGCTAAACATGCTACATAAGGTCTAATGGAGGCTAAGATTAATGCAAGCAACCAATCAGACTCATGGCTTGTTAAAATCAGCAACAATAGCAATCATGGACTTTGTTATCCAAAATACTTGTACGAGAATGAAAAATGAAAAATGCTCATATTACATACCAAAATCAGCAACAATGTTCGAGAACATGGCTAATCAAAAAAAAATATTTTTTTTTCCAAGAAGTATATCTATATATATCGGCAATAAATATACGACTTATCAAAAGCAGGCCCCACCACGGCTAACGAATGCACCACCATTGCGTGCAAACTCAGGTTTCACGTTTCAATAAGAACGGTGTTTATGAAGGCCAGGCCAGGAGCTATGGAAATGGCATGCACACAGCCAGACAGAAACTAGACAGAAACTCAAAAGGTATATTTGTGTGACTGAAATATAACATATAGATTCTGGGGGAAAAAAGCCAAACAAAGAGGTTACATAGTCAGACTGACAGGGCAACTTACATTTTCAGTTTTCAGCGCATCTGCTGTCTGGCGAAGTACAGTGATTTCTTGCTGCAACGAAGATAGCTGTTTAGAAGTATTTGTCAACTCCTGTATTGTCTCAGATTGCAGAATAACCTACAGAAGGCAGATGTAAACATCAATACAGTACAAACCCTTGCAGCAATGCATGTTCACAATAAATGTAAATCAGAAAGATGCTATGAATCATGGATATATAATAATCTTCATAATTTAAAAAAAATCTGAGTTTGTTCTTTGCGGTGGTGATGGCTAGTGGCATGTTGCACATTTGTGTTGCCTCCACCTTGGAGGATCATCTCTACGCCTCTGGCTGATTTTTGTGTGCATTTGTATGTGACAAGAGAGGATCTATTAGTATATAAATTCATTTGCTTTATGATAGGGAATTTTGGCTTGATGATAGGTTAATGAGGAGTTAGCAAACAATTCATAGAATAGTAGATTGTAGATACAGATTAGAACTTGCCATTTATTTAAAAAACATGGCGAGGCATAGACTCCTGACTAGTGGTAGCTAGAACATGGACTACAATTCGAATGCACATTCTTGTTTGCAACTTTCCAAATAGCAAAACCAACAATTTGGCGTGAGTCATTACTATTAAGCTAGCTAATTCTAAATGATTATAGCAGTATACAAGGAATTATTATTCTAGAAAATCACTTAAAATTATGCACCACATGATGAAACCAGAAGCAACACGAATCAAAAGCATGGTGTATTATTTTGTTATTGTTACTATTATTTGGGGGTGGGGAGGTTTCCTTCATTCTCCACCAACAAAAGTGCGCTCACATCAGCAAAAGTATAAAAAGAAAGAAACCTGGCGTTCATAATTATCTTGGGCGGTTCGCCAGCGCTTATACTGCTCATCAAGTGAACTCTTTGATGACGCCAATTCAAATTCTAATTTTTCTAACTGCGGTCTGTCAAGAGGGACAAAACAACAGCAAAAAAACGTCAATTCATCTAGAAGTACACTAGAAAAGTATTTCTGCCAGGTTTAGAGTAAAACCAATGCTTACAGTTTCTGAGAAACTTCTGTTCTTAAAACAGAAATTTCATTCATGAGAGAAGTGACGTGCTTCTCTTTAGATTCAATCGCATTGGCAGCTTCTTCACACTTCATGACATAACTCTTCTCCATTTCTGATAACTTATCCCTCAACTTAACAATCTCATCTTCCAAGGCTTTCCTGCCAACCTCGGTCTATACATCAAACTACCGAAGTTAATGTGCAAATATAAAATAAATGTAGAGTCTTCAATGCAACATATATAAAATTCTGGTACCTCTGCCTTGTAGTCCTGATGGGCAGATTCCAATTGCTTCAACGCGACTTCATTTGAGTGTGCAATTTCTTTGTACTGTACAAGATTTCATGTTGCATGATTCAGGAGATCAATACATTGTGAATAAACAATTTTCATGGAAGGCAAAATTAAGGTGCTGCAGTCATAAATAAGCCTCCCTCTAATTTATAACATTATGAACAGAGCACTCAGGTCGGTAACAGGAAAGATAAGGGAGGAAACAAAGAATATCACTTTACCATGATTGAGAAGTAATAGTGACAAAGGTGGTTTTAACTTTCCCTTTAGTTTTTCAGTGCACAGAAACATTTTTACACTAGGTAAGCATGATCTTCTGAATTTTAACAAGATGAGAGACGGGCACCTGAACCATGTAGTTCTTATTTGCTTGTGCTTCCTCCTTGTATTTTTCTAACTCCTCTTTCAACTGGAATAGCTCATCACTCTCCTATTGGTGACCAAGACATCAAATATCAGGCAATCAGCAAGTTAACACACAATGAGCTGCATAAAGGAACACTTGACACAGGAGGGTGGGGCAATGACTTCTTGTGGAAAGATTCGGTGGTGCTTCAAAAGAACATGGAAAGACAAAGGATATAAAAGAAAAGATATTTAATGGCATACAGTCCTTACAATTATCACGTGGAATGTAGTTACATGATTGTTGGAGTACAAACTCAGATAAATAGTTAATGGCATACAGCAACAAAAAGTTAGCTCACCTCAGATGCGGCTGAGGTTTCATTACCATCCCTTGAAATGACCTGATAGAATAACAACACAATTAGTAACTTACATGCTAATGATCTATCTAGTACAGCATATGATCTGGTCTTATAATTTTATGAGGTTCGAACTGGGCATGAACCAGCAGACATCACGTAATGGGTATGTCTTATAACATGTCCCCTCTCTCCTACCGATAACATGTTTATAACTGCAGTCCCTAGTATAGTTTATATTTTCTCAAACTGGCAGGAGACTTGACATGGGATTTAGACAATTATTTTTAAAAAACTAATACATTAAAAAAATATATAATCATATGAAGGTAACTCTGATGAAAAATCTAGCATTATTTGTTCAGAAATATTCGCAAACAGGAATACATCAGCATCAACACTCCAAAAACTAAACCTGGTAATTTCAGTGTTGCAATATCATCAAAAATATCCAGGTACCCTGCAACAACTACTACAGCATATTGTCGCAGCCCGTCAATTTTGTATTAACTATTACTCCCTCCATTCCAGATAGTTTTGCCTTTTCTAAACCATAAATAGTGTATATCTACAAAAAAAAGCCAAAACGAGATAGCATACATCTAGATAGGGAACATATCTAGTGGAAACCAACCTCTCCATGCAAACCAACTGCGGGGTAGAGGTGGGAGGGGGATTTGCAAAAGTGTGATTAGGAGCGGGCGGTTAAGTGCAAAATTACACTTTTGCAAATCCCCCCTCCCACCTCTCCCCCGCAGTTGGTTTACACGGTTTGCACGGAGAGGTTGGTTTGCACTTGTTACGTTCCCATCTAGATAAGCTTGTCATGAAAAAACAATTGCTCTTCAAACTTCCACCTTGAGTTTGAGGATAGGTTGGGGGAAGAGGCGGGGGTTCTAGACCTATATGGCCCATGAAGACTCAATATATTGTTGTCGTCCCCAACGGAATAGACAGACTCAGATATAAAAGGTTAGTAACAAGTATTACGGATTACGCTTTTCAACGTAAAATATATATAGTACTTCTACAGGAGTTTAAAATCCTAAAAATGGCACGCACTTTTGTCACTATACGAAGCAATCATTTCACACAGCCAAAAAATGGTTCACCAATAAAAAGTGCATATATGTGAAAACTATGAATATTATCAGCACTAAAAATATGAAATTTCTGATATTCAATGCTTGCAAAATCGCAGTTTTGGACTCATTTATATCTACCTTTCTCGATTTCAGCTTTGCCTCTAAATCAGAACACTTGGCCTGCAGAAAAAGAAACAAATCAAAATTGTCCCAATCTCAAAAATCGCTATCAGTCCAGCTACAGTATAAATATTTCAACAAACCTCTGCAATGGCAGCCCTTGATTCAGCATCAGAAGCAGCTTTCCACGAGTTATTAAGCTCCTTTCTCATATCCTCTACCTGCTTCATGCAACTGTCAAACACATTTTTCTTGTCAAGCGACAAAACACGAACATAATCTCGCTGCTCTTGAAGCTCCTTCTTAAGCTCAGCCCAATCTCTCTGCAGAATGATTCAGTTGTGAATAGCTGGCTAACTAGGTAAGATTTAAAGAGTTATAAGCCTCAACACAAGATAAGCAGTCGAAAATATTTAACCCGCGAAAACATGAACATACAACAAAACACTAGTGGCAAAGAAAATACAAGCAATCATCGCCGCGCAGAAGTAGCAAAAATGAAACTTACCTCCAGTCTCTTAATGTGCTCTTCATGATTTCTCCTTTCCATGGACCTTGCATTCTAAACAATCCACAGGTTAACAAAGAGGCAACATATATTTGACACCTTTCCATGACTCATCTTAAAGCCTAAATTTGCATACCTCTTGAACCTCCTCGGTGGTATGGATTGTGTCGATTGTAGCCTGAAAAGCAATATATCAGATAAATATACACAAAAAAGACAAACGAAATGGTAAGAAAATATTAATACAACAATGCACAGCAAACTGTACTATGGCACTACCTGCAGCGTCACAATAAAACAAAAGATAAGGCAGATAAGTTTCTTTTTATAAAGAAAAAAGCAAGACGAATCCTGTGTTGCATAACCAATTTTATTAAGTGGTCCGAGAAATGGCGATCAGTCAGGCTTATCGGTCCACTGGCATCGATTATGACATCCGACTCAACAAGAGCAATCAGAAACTAAGTCGTCCAATTAGGCGTCAATATCGCCATCCAACTTGGGGGATTATTGTTTTTCATCCCAATAGGGTTTCACTTGTTATCTCTTCTAGCTCTTGGTGCAGGACCCTTCTCAATCGCAGCCACCTTCTTCCTTCCCAGTCACGGCTGCTATCCCCCTTCAAGCCACAGTTGCCTCCCTTCACTGCACGGAGGAAGCTGCCAATCCGACCCATCCCCACCGCAATTAGGCGTCGCTGGCCATCCTCCTGTCCTTCAAGCGCCACCGACTGCCAGGGGATCACACCTCCTGTTCCATGGGATTTTGAACAATAGCCCCACTTCTGATGGTTAGTGACCTCCACGTTATTTTGCTCCTAACTTTTCTTGCTCCGAGGCCCTTTCTGATGGATCTAATTCTAGTAGCTCTTATCTCTGCTTATCTTCTCTTCCCTCTACTTCAGTACCTCCATACTCTAGTATCCTGAGAGCAGAGACAATAGCTGATGTGTATGTGCACTACTGAACTTGTGTACATGTTGATCAGCGCCAGCATGTGGTGGTGGATGTGTTAATGCCTTAGCCTAACTGAGAAGTAAGTGCTGCAGCTGCATCAGGTGCTACTCCAGATATTTCATCACTAGAAGAAAAGGCCATTGCTACAAACTACATATATCATATCGGTCCCGGTATATAGAGGATGATCTACGATTAGGGTTGACCTGATCCAAAGAAACTTATATATGTGGCAATGAGAAGAAAATAAACCTGCAAACGATGCACTCGCTCCGTTAGATCACGGACTTCATCCAAAGCTCTTTTCTCTGACTTCTCTAATGTCTCTTTTGCATTCTTCAATATGGACACCTAGAATGTTGGAAATCATGTCAGGACTCTGCATCATTATAATTATTTAATGGATGCACAAAATGCAAACAAACCTCCATTGATAGTTTCCTTAGATTCTCCTCTAAAGCTTGCTTAGAATCCACATCTTCACGAAGTCTTTTTTCGTAATCAACTACCAAACGCATCAACTCCGCATTTCTAAGTGAAGCAGAATTAGACTCCTTCCTCTGTAATTACAGGAGGAAAAAAAAACCAAATCAGCATGAAGAATAATACGCAAGAGTTCTCATCAACAAATAAACTAAGAACTGAGAATTAACTGTGTGACTAATATAATTAAGAAGAGAAAACAATATTACAACACAGAAAAAGAACCTGATGCTCAAGCTCCGCTGCAAACCCATTAAGCCGGTCCCGAGCAAAATCAGCTTCAAGCACTGCCTTATCACGCTCAGACCGCAGAGACTCAAGCTCAGTCCTGAATTGACAAAAGTAAGTAATGAAGGTATTTGAACTTTATCAATAGAATCATAGTCAAAGTTCAATAAATATGCCATCTACAACCAAACAAAGTAAAAGCAAATGAAAGTGCAAGGATAACTAAATTAACAGAACTGAAAGGGTAAAATAGCTAGCTCTTTCGTAAGAAAAAAAAATAGCAGTTACTCCACAAATGTAACAAAAAAAAATTATGGTTCATGAAATTCTGACATATAAAGCTACCGACAACTCCCTAGAAGCTTCTGTACTGCAGATCTTGTGTAATGAAATAAAAAATAAGCATACACTGATCATTAGCTATGTGAAGTAAGGCAGATAAACAATGAGAGAAAAGACAACCTCAATTTTGTTAACTCTTCGTCAAGGCTTCTAGCTCGTTCAGAGACTTGCTCATAAGCTTTCTTCGAGACTTCCTATGGAGTTGAGATAGAAAACACAGGATGGAATAGATCAAAACCACTGTATTCATATAGGCTGCATGAAAAGTATCATCCAGAAAATTACCTGTGATCCTTCAAACAGAACCATCAGGTCCGTTCTGCTGCTATCTAGAGAATAAAAAGGAAAGCGTGAGGTAAAGTTAACATCCAAGAGCATCTGCGAAGTACAAGTGCCTTAACATACACGACCACAACACATCAACCCCACACAAATAAAGTTATTCAACTAACCGGCAGGACAATTGGACAAATCAAAAGAGAAGGAATAATAGAACAAACCTTGCAGAGTATTGGGTGCTGATTCAACATTTGAACGAGCCTTCTGCTGCTCCTCACACAGCTTCCGATACATCGCCACCTACACAACAATAAAGAATATAACAATAGGCTACCTTATGATTCATGGTACATGCAGCAATTAACAGAATTATGTTTTCAGCACAAAAGAATTTTCTGACTTCGAAAGATGAATATGTAAGACATACGGATCGATGAAGAGATTCAATCATTATTGCTTGTTCTTCAGATTTCTTCATAACTTTTTCAACCCTGGACGCAGCATCATCTGTAATTTTCTTCAACTCAATTTGGAAGCTCTCCTGCAAAGTTATTAAGCATCTTCGCAATTGAAATTGAGAATATAACTAGCAATTGACAAATTGAACAATGAAAATAGTGCAGTAAAAAAAAAGCAACATATCACACTTACCCGTAGTTCCATATCCTTTTTATCAAGATCGGCTGAGAGCATGTGAACTTGATTTCTTAGTTGAACATTTTGCTGAACCAACCCGTTGATATCTTTAAAAGACATCTGCCAAAGATTATAATATGGTAAGACAAGACAACAATGTGATGCAAAACCATAGTGAAACAAAAGGCCATAGAAGGGATAGCCACAAGAGTATGAGACTTACACTGTCCTTGATATCATGCTCTACATTGGAAAGAACATTGCCTAAGCTTGAAGAAAAAGCGTCATGACCTACATTAGGAAGGCTAGAACCACAACGAAGCTGTATGTCTTGGCACTCTTTTAGAAGGACAGCAACCTACAAAGAACAGTAAAACAAAAATCAGAACATGGATATATAATACCACATGGCCATTTTAATGAAAAAATGGTGCATAAAAACATAATTCATATAACTCCACAGTCCACACACGCTTTTTAATTAGACATGAAATATTTGGAACAACTTCAGGACAAATGGAAGGACATTAGTGGATAACCACCACAGCATAAATATTTATGCGGGCTCTCACGGTCCCACCATCTGAAGCTACTCCAAATCTTATACATGACACGCATCTAAAACACAATAAACAATTTATTTAAAAGTATACAAGCTCCCATGTAATTTTAATTTATCAATAATGAAAACAAGCAGATTGATATGCAAATGCCAAGTTGAAGTGCTCACTTGTTTTTGCAAGTCGTCTATTTCCGTCTGTGCCACACTATGATCACGTTCCCGCCTTTTTAACTCAGACTGAAAGGTATGTTGATGTTAAAACCGCATTCAATGAAACCTATTAACATGCAATACCTGCATACTGCGTACCTTAAGATTCCTAATAATGTTTTCAAAATTATCGTGCTCCAGTAATGCTTGCTGCAATTTCTGATCCATTAGAGCATAAGCTTCGACCATCCTCTCATGCTCAGCTATGATCAGAAGAAAAAGGAGAGAAGTGGTTGGGAGGAATCATAAAGTAAGCAGTATTGCAGTGCTTTCATCTGCCAAGCAATGTTATCACTTGTGTGGTCCTTAAAGAGGTTAAGAACAATGCGTGAAAACTTACCTCGTTCGTCAAGGATAAGCTCAGCCTTCTCTTCTATTTCATGCAAAACCTGGTGTGGAAGAGATATTCAGATACTCGACAATATTTCAGATAAAGAAGCACGTACTTGTGCACAAGGATCTGTTCAAAGCGAAAGACATTTACTGTTTCTGTGATCCAGTAAAAAAACTAGATCTTTCTAATTCCCATCAGATCAAGTTCTTTCTAATTCCCATCAGATCAATCGTACGATTCAAATTACTTCGCCATTTTACATATAGCAATGACAACTGAAAATAGAGCGCCAAATGTCCACATGGTAATTTCTTATTTGCCATAGCAAAATTTTTTAATATCTTATTTTCCAATGACACATGGGGAACACCTGTCACTGACAAAGGCAAATAGAATTCCATTGGCACAGGAGCAATTTAACCAATGTCGATCATCTGGGAAAAATGAAGACGAGCAGTTGATAGGATCCCAATTCAGAGACAGTAATAAGCACACTAACTTACCCTTTCCAAAACTGTTTCTGCATGTCTCCTTCCCCGCCTCTCATGAAGAAAAGCATCAGTAGCTTCTTGGTATTTCTCATAGATCTTAGCAAGCTGATAATGCAATCAATGTTAAAGCAACATAAAAAGAGGTGAAAACAAAGAAATTAAGTACTCAAAAGGGGTAGGACATACACTCCAACCATCGCGAAGAAGAGAAGCAGCTAAAGCAGTTCCAGAAACACCACTAGGTACCTTCGGAATAACCATTAGGTCATTCTGATTAACTGCATCAGAAATAGGCCTGAAAAATAGGAGCAACGTTTAATGAAAGACAAAATTTAAATATGAAAAACCATTTTGATTCACTCCTCTCTCGCCATTTTGCCCTTTTCCTATTACCTTTACTACTTCCTCACTCAATAAATGTGACACTACAGAAAATGTGGACAGTTTCCATAATACTGAGTAATAATAATGATAATGATAAATCAGGGAAAGAAATCTAGATGCGTCAAGTGGAACAGTTTGTATCATTATTTAACAGTTATATGTCAACGACTGCTACAGCATCTAAAAATTTTTATAAAAGAAGACGTTGCCCTAAATATTACTCTAGAATGTTCAGAAGTGATGCTTTCTTCATTTATTTCTTCTATATCCCACATCCACCTCTTGATCCTTGTGGAAATTGTAGCACTAGACAAAACAAGTCAAGTGTTAGAGATCATACAGTTCTCGTAGTGTTGGGTCGACTAGATCAGAAGAGTCTGCTGCAATGCTGGTAAATGGAATGAGGCTCAATTCACTGGACTTCCTTGCATTCTCTAGATCAAGTTCACACTTTTCAAGCTTTTGCTTCAAGTTGACAGCTTCCTGCAGTAATATGATCACATAACAATGAAAGAACATTCAAGATCTTGCTCAGGTTATGACAAGATCTAATAAACTTGTAACCAGCTAAAAGTTTGCAGGGAAGAATATGAACATATAAGTAGATATACCTTTTCAAGGCCTCTCCTGGATAAGGATTCCTTCTCAAGCTTTTCCTTGTATTCATCTTCAACTTGGGTCAGATGTGTCTAGTTTGTAGGAGAAATTGATCACGAGTTATTTACTGTTTGTAACTGGGACTGGGGGATAAAAACATGAAACCATGATATACAAGCAACAGCATTACCTCTAATGCTTTAATAACACCTTCAAGCTCCCCGGCCTTTTTCGACCATTCCTCGGAACTTTCTTTGTGAAGTTCAACAAGTTTCATGACCTAAACACCATGAGCTATAGTAAAACATCTCACTAGAGATAACAAAGGGTTAAAGTACTCAGGTGTTCCCACAAATTTTGCATTGCATCAGCTATTCATAATAAGTTTCAATCAGGTAACAGGAACATCAGATATTAACAATGAGGATGTGACAAAAAGTCTCACTCAACTATAAGAATGGTGAATAGGCATGAGGAGATAACAGGAGACAAGTGGAGAATCTCCAGGCGCTAGGTGGCAGTCAAATACTGACATACAGCAGCACCAACGGTGCACACATACCAGCGGCAGAGAGAGAGAGAGAGAGAGAGAGAGAGAGAGAGAGAGAGAGTTAAGAGATAAAACCATACAGTTGAAAGCTCCGCACCCAGACGTTGCTCATTAGCAGCTGCAGTATCCTTTGTTGAGCACAACTCCTTCAATCACCAAAATATAAAGAGAAAAGATTAGATGGAAAAAGTAATATTGCAATCATGTGCATAAGAAATTACCTTTTCCATGTATGATAGCCTTTGCTCCAGTTCAGAGATGCGTTCTTTGCTTCGCCTCAAGGAGCTAGAAGATTCAGAAATCTCTCTTTCAAGCTGAAATATGAAGGCTAAATCAGTGTATGTGTTCAAAATCATATCTATCCACCATGAGTTAGATCAGAGACTATCCATCATGAGTTAAATCACAAAGACTCACCTCAGCAATCCTTGCTGACATCCGAGCCTCCTCATCCATATTTGTTTTCCTTAGTTCTGCTAAGTTCTTCACTTTTGTTTTCAGTTCATCATCAAGCCAGAGATTGTGCTTTTCAAGCAGCTCCTTCTCCTGATAAGAACCAACAGGTGCACCATGCAAACACATGGATAAGGCTCAGTATTAGGCAGTATTAATTCATCAAAGAGTAAAGGAGTGACTACACTAAAATAACAACTCTGCATCTCGGTGTTAATTCATCCATTTTATGTTCATACCTGGGTAATGCGATTGCAAATTGCTTGACAATGGGTAAATTTGGCCTCAACCTCTTGTATCCTAGCCTCTTTACCAGCAGAAGTCTCTGCCAGGCTTACCTGAAATGATCATAACCATGTTTTCAGTAAACTTACACAAAAAATGCAGGATATAGACCCAATGCCCGAGGTAAAAGAGCATTAAAATCTCAAACAGAAAATACAAAAACTAAGAGCCATTTTGGTTGGCCGCTACACATGACAGGGAACATGTGGCAAGCCATACTCCTTGCGACTTGCTTATTCAGGCAGAGAAATTGTCCACAACAGCTTAGGCAGAAGAGGGTGTGCAAATAAGTGTCTATGGACCACAGGGCTACAAAAGTAGTGGCAGGGCTTGGTGGAATATTCATAGGTCACTAATCAAAAGGAGATCACACCTTTGTAGTTTAGACAGTGTTGGTCAAATAACTGAGCACGCTTTGACATTACAAAGTTCAATACTGATAAGAATCTAAGATAAGATCTAGCGCATCTTAACATGTGGAACTAACCATCCTACAGTCTCCACATTTTTTCCTAACAAGTATGCACGAATTTGTAAGAAAATCCCTATCAGTTGCACTCATATACCCTATATTCACTATGAATATGGCTGCCTCAAATTGACTGGTTAGTGCATATATTTATTATTAGAAGTACTTAAACAGAAGTGCTCACAATTTTATCGTAGTAGCTCTGGATGATAGCATCCTTCTCTTTTATTTCTGCATCTCTCTGCTCAATCAACTCCAGCGACTGACACTTGGACTTGTGCAGCTCCGAGATTTCAATTTTCAACCTCTCCACCTCACCATCCTTAGCGATCTACAACAACAAACACCAAGTGATCAGTGCACCCAACCAAACGAAAACAAAGTGATCATTCAACTGAAAACCTAGAGTCTTACCGCCTGGATGCGAAGCTGATGTATCTCCGCCTGAGCGGAGGCAAGCTCGGCAGCGCGGCGCTCGGCAGCGGCGGTGAGCTCGGCGGCCTCGGCCTGGGAGCGATCGAACTCGGCGGAGAGGGAGGCGTACCGTTGCTCGAGGAGGGCGCAGGTCTGCTCGGCAGCGATTGCAGCGGCGTCTGCCTCGGCGCGTACGGTATCCACCTGGCGCCGTAGCTCACGGATGGCGGCGTCGGCCCGCTCGGCAACGGCGGCCGTGTCGCCGCCGAGGAGCCGGAGCTCCTCGTCCGAGATGAAAAGCGGCATCGCCGCGAGCTGCGAATACGGAGGCCAGGCCCTAGCCCGCGCCCAGTAATCGCAGTATGGCGGATGGGTCTAAGGTTCTAGGGTTTGCCGACCGCCGGTGGGGACGGTGGGGTGGCGGTGGTAATGGAAGGGCGGAAGCGGAGGGACTCGAATGAGGGGCAGTGGAGAGACAGGGCGAGAAGCGAAGCGGCGTAGGCGAGGCAGCAAATATTAGAGGTCGCGAAGTGTGTGGGGAACTGGGTAGAATAAACCTCGGCCCACGGCCTCTATAAAATGGGCTAGCAACGTAGAGTGGGCCTGCTGCGTCTGAGAAAAAGTCCATGGGCCCTATTTGGAAGAACTGCTTCTTTTTTTTTTTGCGAGGATGGAAGAACTGCTTCTGGGCCGTGCTTGTGTCACCTGTCCACTATCCACAATCTTTGTTTTTTTTTTCGGAATCTCTTTTTCGCGACCAGTCGCGCTATGTCGTCTTCGCGCGACACCCCTCCACGATGGGCCAGCCCAATAGTGGCCTTCGCCTCCCTCGAAGTCTCTCTCCCAACGCACAAAAATCCCAAATCGTCGTTCCTTTCCTATCCAGTCGGACACCCACCCAATCCGTCATTGTCGGAAGCAGAGCCGCCGGGGCGTGGGGAGCGACCACACAGCCCTGCCTAGCCCCGCGCGTGGACTCGGGGAGCCCCACTTCGTCGCGCCGGTCAACTCCCTCTGCAGTGGTGTCATTTCACGACATGGTGATCCCCTCTTCCTACCCGCTGTCGCTGTTGCATTCGTGTGGTGATACGTACAGTTCATCTCTGCCCTGGTGCTTGTTTGCTTTTTGGTGATGTTCCTTCTACATCTTGCTTTTTGGTGATGTTCCTTCTACATCTTAGCAGGCTGATTCCCCTCACAGGAGGAAATTACATTGGTTTCTCTACTCGTCTATAGCCGTCGTAATCCTCAGTCAATGGTCACCCTTTGATCTGGTCCTAGTGGTGTTAGCTTATGTGATTTTTAGCTTAGGATCTGTACTGATTAATAAATTGATGATGATTCTATAATCTCCTAGGTTTCTGTTTTTAGTATAGTGTATAGTGTGCCCAGTATTTTCTAGCAATTTAGATTATCCTTCTGTGGCAAGTTACTTAAAAGTTAAATTTAATTCAGTTATCTTGTTTGTAGCAAGTTATGTTTTTTTTTGTGGCAAGTTGCTTAAAGATGCAGATTTGATTACTTGGTGGCTTCATATTCCTATGGTCATCTTTCTTCTTCATGCTAGGTCTGCATGTGAGGTAGTTCCTGAACCGCATAAAAATGTTTTTCTGTACATGATCTGTTCAGTCCATAGTTTAGTTCACCTTATGTCCTAAATCAACGAATTTCCATTCGGAGCATGGTTTGTACATAGTCTGCAGATGAGATAATGCTGAGCTATCCATCTAGAGCACACATTTTTATCCACAGCAGTCGCTAGCCAATCCAACATTTCGATACCAGCCTTTTCCTTTTCAGAGCACAGGTGCCCTAGTTGTGGCACAAAAATAATCAGGCTCAAATAGACAGAACCAAAAGCCAGAGAAGTCCAGGAATCACAATATAAAAGAAACGCTCCAGAGAAATCGTAGGTGAACGCACCATGTCTTGCTGTTTTTAATTTCAGTGTGCTTTCTATGTTTCAATTATTTTATTTTACTTTAAGTTTTCATTTTTTTTCATTTTTTAGTTTCAGTTTTCAGTCATTTTATTTTAAGTTTTCAGTCTTTTTTTTCATTTTTTAGTTTCAGTTTCCAGTCCTGTTTTTTAATGTTTTTCAGTTTTATTTATCCGTCACCCTTTTAGGTTTGAATGCCTTCCTAAATCCTGCATATTAGTTGCCTCACCTATCTATACCTAATATTTAAAAGGTAAAATTTCTGCCTTTTTTTTCGTCTGGCCCATTCTATTCTGGTCCAACTGCCAGCCCACTCGCTCATTTGTCACCACCGCCGGCCCACTCTCGGCTCACACCCAATCCATCCCGTCCTCCCGTCGTTCCTCTCAATAAAAGCCATTCGTCTCCCCGACCCGCCGGCGGCTGGCTTCGGCTGCCGTGCTCTCCCGTGCGCGCGGGGGGGGCGCCCGGGGCAGGAGTCAGGGAAAAGGGCTGGCACTGGGAGGCGGCATGATATGATAAAAATTCGTCTCCCGACCCGCCCGACGAACTTCTGCCGTCGAGCCACGCCGCTCCTCTCCCCAGCAGGCGGTGAATGAGGAAAGCACTAGGCAGGAAGAACGGATCACGATAAAAAATTCATTCGTCTCCCGAGCTGTGGCGGCTCCTCCCATTCACCGCGAGGGATGAGCTACCGCTCCTCTTCCGGGGCAGAAACGGGACGAGGAGCCAAGGACGAGGAGTAGGCAAGAAGAACAAATTAGGCTCGGCCCTGTTGCGCTGCAGTGTCTCGCCCAGAGTGTCTCGCCCGAGGAAGCGGCCGTCGGGGAAGTCGGCGGTGCCGGCCGGCGGGCCTGCGAATCCGAAGTTGTTGTCTTGGGGGCACGGCTCCTAGGGCACCGAGGGTCTTTGCCTGAGAAGCGAGCAACCGCCCAGTCGCACCGTCGTAGTGAGTCGAATATGAATCCAATGCAATGAAGATACCGCTTGGATTGGGACACCAGCTTAGATCGCGAAAAAAAAAAAATGATGGTAAGTTTTACATGAACTCCAAGTTCAACACGAACTCCCTATCTTTTTTTCTCCTATTTATATATTGGAATTGGAGATCTCGGTTTAAAAAGTTGTCATTGGGATATCCTGTTTTCATAGGCTTCCAACCCCGATCTCGCCGAGCTGAATGAGTTCAGAAGTTATTTGTTAAAGAAATATAATTGATGATGCTGCGGACAAACTAGAAGAGGTTTGTTTAACTTTTTCTCTGAATTTATTAGTGGGCTGACTTGGATAGAGAGTAATCTATGTGCCGAGTGCTGTTTATTTACATGTTAAATAACCATTCTAGATTTACAGTGGAAGGAAACTGTGAGCGATGAAAGCGGGGAATTTGAGAGGTACATGCGACAGAGAGAGGAGTAAGAGAAGCTGAAAGAGGAGTTTCGCTCGGGCTCCAGTAGCCAAATGAAGCATGAAGAGGAATTTCACTCGGATATGTTCAGATGGCTGATCTTTTACTGCTCCTTATTTTCTGTGTAAATACACAATTGGCTCTGGTCAACTGCAAGTATTATTCGGCTCCTTGTTTGCTCTTTCAGATTTTCATCTTCATATCTAACTTATGCCAACAACTGAACTGGTATCTGATTATGGCAATAGGATGTTCGATGGAGACAAGGAAGATGATGGCGGTTCAAGCAAGTCACATGACAAGAATGGAAACCGAAAAAGAAGCACCTGAAGAGCATTAAGAAGAGGAAGAGGCATTAGCCTTTACGCACACTGATGGCAAGAGTGGAAACTAAAAGCACCTGAAGAGCAGCACGAATTAGGCTGTACTCACACTGATATATTAGCACTTATATAAACATTCGATCAAGCCTGGAAGTATTCAAGCAAGCCCGGACAAAAAAGCAATCTACACTTAAAGCTGAAGCTAGAGAAATTACCAAGAGACTAAGTGAAGGAAAGGCTTTGGGTCCTCAAAACAGATCTGAAATATTTCTGAAATAGAAAACTTGCTCTGAGCGACTCATCATGAGCTAATAGAACGGTATGAATTATATGGCTTGAATGTCGTTGGCTCAAATTTCGTTAATTTGTAGAATATCACACATGATTGGTTTGTGGTGGCCAAGTGTTTCCCTAAGTCTACGGTTTTTATTTGTACTCCTATTTTGCAAGCTTGTGGATGCCACAACGAAATGAAAACGTGTGACTTTCAAATTTTATTAATTTGTAGAATATCACACGTGATTGGTTTGTGGTGGCCAATTGTTTCTCTAAGTCTACGGTTTTTATCTGTACTCCTATTTTGCAATCATGTGGATGCCACAATGGAATGAAAACATTTGACCTATTTGCCATCTGTCTGTACAGATCATAATCAGAGCATACGCATGTATCTATTGTATCAGAAAACCATGACCAACAGTTAAAGTATCTCATGTGTGTGCTTGCTGCTAGCTCGTTCATTTGCTCTATAGTGATTTTTTTAATCTCTGTGCTGAATTCATTGCAAGTACTTCAACTAGAGCTTTAATGCATATTTTTCTGCTCTTAGTTAATGAACTGACATTTATTTTATTGTTTGCCACAGTTGTTGTAAATGGATCTGGCAAATCAATTTGTAAATGGATCGGGTAAATCAATTCATCGTCAACGTTGAACCATATGATTAAGATGGGCATACCTTAATTGATCTCAATGAAGCCCATATTCTACATTGATGCCCTCATGCCCGTGAAGATGTACATATACATGGAGGAGGTGGCTTATGCACATGAAAACCATATTACTAACACTGATGCACTCGGTGAAGAAAAAAACGCATCTGGTAAAATTACTATAATATTGCCTTTTTTTTTCTCTTGCATCAAAGAAAAAGAAAAATATGACACTATTCTTATTATGCATTACTTTTAATATAATATATGGATCCATACAGTACACAATTAAAATAGAATGCAAAAAACCATTAGGATCCGAATATCCAATCATGGATGTCAAGGAAAAAAAGGGAAAAGAGAGTGGTATGCACAGATGACCAATGAAAAAAAAGGAAAAACTATGTGGAGCTGTCAGCAAAACATAGATGTTATAGTCATCATATAATAAATTATAGTTCTTAAATTTTATAGAAAGAGTAAAATATAAATAGACATGTAAGATTCTCATATATGTTTTTTGTTACTATTTAATAGCTTTTTTTTTCTTCTGTTGCAACGCACGGGCATGTTTCCTAGTAATATATAAGTTGTCACAAAAGGTTAGCCATTGCACACATAAGTTGCCACAAAAGAAAAACACTATACATACAAGGCAGATTGGGTTGAGACTATGGGTCGCAATAGGTATTAGAATTAGAGATTGCTGCAGGTGTCCTAGATTGGGTTGTATAATAACTTGCCCCCAAGTTGGCAGCTTATTTTATGCTTATTTTAAATTTTAATAATTTGCCCCTCAAGTTGTACAACTATAGAATTACATGGTAGCAATTTTAGTATTTACATAGTAGTAACTCCTTTTGATATTTTGCCCCTGAGCTTGTATACTACGTAACAACTTTGTATATTTTTGCAATAGCAACTTTACTACTACAGATAAATCTTCTAGCATATATTTACACATAAATTGCAATCGGTCTTGAGGTTCCATCTTGACTATTGTAAAATCCTTTGTTTTGTATGAATTCAGTTTACTTAGTGTGGTGGCTGGATTAGTTTCTCGTCAATAGGCAAATAACCCAATATGTATCTAGACATGCAAGGAAGAGCAGTCAAAGAGCTTACCAAGAGAAGGCATCGGTCTCTAGCTTCTCAGAGCTTTCATCTTTCGGGTGTATCCTTTGGCAAACACAGCTTTGAGAAGAGATGAGACGATAGAACTACAGAGTATTGAACTTGCTGCACTGACCTTGAGACCAAATCTGCAGAGCCAGTGGCATATATAGAAAACTGAAATACTGAATGAATCAAATTTGGCTGAGTGCTCCCTGGTCCCTGCATCAGAAAGCAAAGATACTTCCCTGGTCGCTGCACTCAAATTTCAGTTTTAGTTTTTGGCAGCTATTCCATTTATAGTGTAATTTTCTTTTTTTTTATATTTCTTATTATTTTCAGTTTATAATTTCAATGTGCTTTCACTGAGCTTGAAGTTTGCAATATCAGTTTTTTTTTTAGTTATTGCTAGTATTTTATCATTTTCAGCTTAATTTCTGATTTTCATTTGTTAGTATTTTCAGTTTTTAATTTCAATGTGCTTTCAGTCTTGCAGTTTGCAATATCAGTTAGTAATTTCAGCTAGCAATTTTTGTGCTCTGATGTCTCGATTGGTTCTAGAATTCTAGTAGAATCAGCGAGAATCGCGGTGGAACTGGAATGGTAAATTTGAACTGCAGGCGGTCGAGTGCTAAGAGACATTGGGTTTGGCCGTTTAGTACTGTTGGGTGCGTAGCTTTTGTGCACAGCAGACTCCAACCCCAATTCGTAGCATCTTAGACTCAGAATGCATGTTCCGTACTATGGAGTTTCTAGTTTCTGATTACCTTAATTGTTTTCCTGTAATTGGTTTGTTGTGCCGAAATGTCTCTGTTCTGAACTCATAATTGGTGCCTTGAGAATTGAGATTGTGTAGGTAATTATGATTGACTACCAGGCTACCAGCCCATTGGTCCAGAAATGTTTGTAGAAGCTCTTGGTTTGAAGGCAATTTATGACACAAATTCAATCCTTGTTCGTTTGCCATACAAGGTGAGAGAAGTGGAGCAGATGCTGGAATATGTACAACTGCAAATGTGAATACAATAACAATATAGATTGCTTTGGTTTCTGCAGTTTGGTTGCTATCAACAGTTTTATCAGATATTGTTTGTCTGGAAACACTAGTGAAGGTTTGAAAATGGTTGCACCTGTGTGAACTTGATCCATCAATGGCAGCCTTTTAATACATACTACCTGTATCTGTTCTCAGGATTAGTACATACAAGTAGTCTTTTCAATCCTAGGTTTCTGTTCTCTGTGTTTTGCTTCATACAGGAACAGTGCATACAAGAAGCACCGTTTTCAATTAGTTTCTGAATTTGCATTAGCAGTACACACAGATTGTCTTGTTTTGGACCGCTAGTATTTTGTTTTTTATAAATAAATTGTCCTATTCTATATGAATTATTACTCGTTTTTCAATATATAATTTGCAACAAATTCTCACTAGCAACTCGTTCCATCTAATTTGCTCTTAGAGTACATAATACAAGGCTAGTACCTTTATAAGCTTATATGTAATGTAACAATTTTATTTTATTCCATAACAACCGATGTGCATACTATGTAACAATTTTAGCATTTTTTTTGCAGTAACAACTTTAGTGTTACATGGTGGTAACTCTTTAATAAATCTCTTAGCCCATATGCCTATATTTACATATAAATTGCTACTGGAATATTTTTTTAAAAATATATACGAGTGGGGTCTAGTTTTGTTTACCTCCTCACGTAGAATATACCAGTGTAGTTGGAACTAAAAATGAACATACAGTTCAAAAGTTATAGCATTTTAAAGAAAAGATTGCTTTGAAAGTTACTCCTACGTTTGAATAGAAAAGGGCAGGGAGGGGAGCAGGTCGGCTCCGTGCATGCAGGGTGTCAGCTTCCAGTGGACAAGCAAATGGGAATGGGCGGAGAGGGGAGTGGGTCAGATCGAGCGGGTGTGTCAGAAAGCATGCATGGATGTCGCGCGCGCATCGATGGGTCGCGCAGTCGCCTATAGCGCGACGGGTCGCGCCTTATCCTTGTCCTTTTTTTTTCTTGACAACACTATCCACAATCTCTGTTGAGTGTTGAGAGAAGAACAAAACAAATAGCTTTAGGGTCTGTTTTTTTTTTTCAGAGGAACTCTTCTGATCTGCACTCAGCAAGGGCACGTTCTGAGGCAGCTTTGTGACGTCTCAATCCTGAACATGATCAGTAAAGCGAGATTATAGAGGGACAAAAGATGAACGGCAACATGCCATGCCTTGTCGTTCACTTCACTGCTCTCATCCTTTTTCATTCCCTGTCAAAATGCCGTCGGAGTGCCTCGGTAAATGGAGCGTTCAGCCGAGCCTCCAACACTGCGTCCCATCTCTGATCTATCGGATCACAGGATCACAGGGCAGAACGCAGGCACCTCCTTTCGTCTTTCGGCCAACGACAGAAACACATCGATCAGCAAACCGTACGCGTGGTGGGCTCTGGCTAGTCAAAAGCTGGCACTGGCAGCATGATATGAACACCGTGAATGAGGAAAGATGGCATCTTGAGCTGTGGCGGAGGTTTGACAGTGTGCAAATTGCAATGCAAGTGTTGCGGAAGCTTGTAGTTGAATACTGCTACTAGGACGGCCGATGGCCAGCACCAGGCAGCTGAACTCAACTTGGAGCCGATTACATAGATTAGCAAGTGGTTAGCAGGTAGGGCCATTGCCCACTAATTGTGCCATTGTGGTGAGCTGTGTGGTTAGCACGGCACCATCAACTGGCCATTAATCTACAGCCACAGTCAGAGAGTTCTGTATTCTTCAGCACAGCATGATATTGCAGGATTCAGAGGCATGTGAAAAACAAGTATTTTAACGAGTGCCGAACGGTATCGTGGTATCTGTTTCGAAACTCTGTGTCGTTTGTCCTGTTCTGCAGCATCAGCGACGGCTTAAACAAATCTATTCGTCAGGATAGGCGCTAAGCTAAGCATCGCCGACGCGAATAATACGCATGATGAGCTTCCAACCCAAAAGGCTCCGATGATTCCACCAACTGCTGCCGGCATCATTAGCACTGAGTTTATGATTGCCTATTTGGCATCAACACAACGAATACTAAAGAAACACAGCGATATCCTCAAAAGCTATACGCTCGATTCCCATCTTCACGAGAGTAGCAAGTACATGACATGTCTGGATGTAAATCTAATACTAGTAAGCTAGTACTCTAATTTGTTACTTACGAATATATGATTCGATGTGCAATCCGTATATATTATAGAGAGAGAAAAAAAAGGCAAAGCACTCTCACTAACAACCTCCTGCCCAGGATCTGAAAATTTACACGGATCCGTGGCTACATACTGCATCTGAAGCAGTCCTCTCATCCCAGGGTGTCAAATTCCAGCTCACAGTGTGCAAATGTAGCAGTAGGCCAATAGCAACCCTTGCGATGAACTAATCGAGAGGCCAGGTGATCACCGAAAATACAGGTCCACCAGTCAATGATTACGGCCCTCGTCGATGCTCTGCAGCGACGGCCGCCATTGCCGGTGCCGTGAACTGGAGCTCCGGCTGCCATTGTCCTGACGCGCCAACTGCAGTCAGATGGGAAGAGCAGAAGAGTAATCAGAACTCCGAAGAAGGAACCTTTGCATGTTGCATGGTTAATAAAATCCGTAGGAGAAGGAAAAGATTCCCGGAAATGATTCCTGCCCCGGCCCTGACATTAGTTGAAACTCACCTATTAATTTATCCCCTAATCTAATGTTGTACTTGCTTCTGGTTTTGGGTGCTATAGCAGCTAGCATCAGTTAGTTATCTATACCTACCTCTTAATGAAACACGTACCACATGGTAACGTTCTCGAAAAAAAAAAGTTATCTATACTTCCTTTTTTTTCCACTAAGAAAGGTACCCTAAACTTCTTGTATGCATTTCACCTGGAATGTTCAAACTGTGATATTTTATTTACTTATTAGTTTTTTTTAACCGTTCCGTTTACTTTTACTTTTATCATTCTCAGTTACGTCAGATTTTTTTTCTACAGCGCAAAAATTCCAGTGACAAGAACAGGTGATATGATGAGGATAGTCACGAGAAGATGAACATCTAACTACCCCGAAGAGGCAATTGAAGGCGTACGGGTCATGGTGAGAGCGTGCATGGGAGCATCGGAAAGCAGTTGGATTGGAGAGGCAAACAAAGTCTAATCCACCCATGTAGTAATAATCACCTGATCAAGGCTGGCGTCCAAGGCTGCCTCGTCGTCGTCCTCCTCGGCCGCGCTCCTCGCGGTGCCCTGCCTCGACTCCAGCAGCTGCTGCTGCGCTTTCCTCTGCTTCTCCTCCTTCCTCGCCTGCACCGCCTTCGTCACCTCTGCAGCAGCGCAGCGCAAGTTAGCAGCTTGTTCGTTCATCAGTTTTGCCGCCGCAGGGCATGCATACATGTGCGCGCGTGCTGGACTGATCAGTGATCACTGATGGGAGGATTGCTATCTTGACGCACCCTGGGTGGTGATGAGGCGGTAGACGTGGCCGAGGAGCAGCGTCTCCTTGGGCTTGAGCAGCTTGACGCGCGTGAGGCGCACGGTGCGGCGCTCGCCGCCGGGGCCGTCCTGGCGCTCCTCGGCGACGCGGAGCGTGACGAGCGCGACGTAGTGGCCCGGGTTGGCGCGCATGACCTCGGCGGCGGCGGTGGACCAGTAGAGCCGCTCCACCCGCCCGCCCGGGTGCTGGAGCAGCACCGTCGCCGGCTCCGCCGCCTGGCACTGGCAGTTCCCCATGCTGATGATGCGCCGACGACTGCCTGCTTGCTCTGCTGCTGGGTGGGCGTGGGCCGCGCACGCTAGCGCGCGAGCGAGCCCCGGGGGAGCGGGAGCGGCGACGACTGCGATGGAGAAAGAGGAGAGGGAGATCGAGCAAGAGCAAGCAACCGCTCCGCTCTAGTGCCGACGGGGTATATATGCCGCGCGATCAGACAGCACAAGTGCACAACCACTGCTCTTTCCTCCTTTTCTAGTTTCTACCCCTGCGGCCTGCCACGTACGTGTTCGGATGCCTGCGGTTGCGGCGTTGCGCCTCGCCCGTATGGCGCTGCGCGGTAACGGTTGCCGAGAGGGCGAACCG
Organism: Chrysopogon serrulatus; assembly: GCA_015844335.1. NCBI lineage: Eukaryota > Viridiplantae > Streptophyta > Magnoliopsida > Poales > Poaceae > Chrysopogon > Chrysopogon serrulatus. Next base: position 79,870 of record JADLZL010003733.1, read on the forward strand.
GTGGTTGCTGCTCGCGGCTCGGCTCGGCGTCGTGCGTGCGGCGTGCCCTGGCAGGGCAGGCGCGCGCACCCGTATTTGGGCGGGTGGCGCGGCGAAACCGATGCGATGGCTACTTGAAAAGTTGATGAAATTCCTCATCATCGGCAAGAAGATCCAACGATGGACGCGGATTTTGGCCGCCGGGGGAGGGAAGCCAGAGCGGAGACGAGACCCTCCCGGATCGTTTTCGCTGCCTTTTTCCCGGAGTCGCACGTGAACGGAGGTTAGGACGTACGTGTTCGGGGGGCAGTTGTTTGTACTCGGCGGCAAGTTTGCAGTGCGACAACAGCGAGAGGGAAAACGGAAGCCCCCCTCTGCTCCATCCATCATCAATCGGTCGTTTTCGCGGGGCGTCGTGCGGACCAGGGCGGTCGTTCCATCGGATTTGGATCGATCGACCATTGGGTCTTGCTTGGCCTCTCTCCTCCTCTCCCTGCTGCGTACGTCTCGTCCACCACCGGCCAGCGTGAACGTACACGCGTCGAAAACCATGGCCTGGGTAGCGCTAGAGTCCATGGCAAACGGCAGCAGAGCAGCCACCACCGCCGGCTACCGTACCGATGCGTCCATGTCTGGCTCCGGCTGGCGGCGCTCCGGAGTTCTGACGTGCGTTTCCACCTGATGCACGGCTTGTCCAGTAGGGGATTGATTCCCCAAGTCGCAAGTGAATTGATCAGCAGACAGCAATTGCTTGTCTATATTCATTATATTTCTTGTGAAAGAACTTCGGTCGATTGGTGGCGCTTGAGAATTTTCCAAAGTCTAGGTGTCGTGTTCAATAGGTGAACGAAGAATATTAATACTAACAGATTGTAGTTTGCTTTGGATTGGATCCACCCGCTGGTTCAGGCCAACCTTGTATTCTATCTGATGATGGGCCTAACACCTCACTGGCATTCAACATTCAAGAAGCAGCTGTGCAGCTTAAGTATATATTTTCATAGAGCACCAAACTAATGGAAGATCATCGATTGGTGGCGCTTCAGCATTTCCAAAGTCTATGTCCTGTTCCATAGGTCAAGAATATTTTACTAGTAAAGTAGTAGTAACAGATCGTACCATTTTGGATTTGGATCCACCCACTGGGTCAGGGACTAAACCATTTACCTGATGCTGGGCCTAACACCTCATTAACATTCATCAGGCAGCTGTGCAGTTTCCATGCATGTATTGTGATAGACCACCAACCTTCGACTATCTACTGTATTGTATTCAGCTGGGGCAGGCAGAGAACTTTTTGTGTGTTGGGTGTTTGGGAGTATTCATGTGTATGGGAATCTTCTACCTTTCTTTTGTGCAATACCAACATCTGCCACAAAGATGCTTCCAAACGAAAGAAGGTACATTGACGTATGGTACGGTGTGGGTTCAAAGTGGTCTTGTTCGTTGTTGCTCATTGAGCTTTGCCTCGATCTGCTGCACTAGTCACCAGGATCATTTGATACCAATTAGCACTGCATGTGTGGAAGATTAGTTGATCATTTCTTTAAATAAAAAGAAGAAGATAAGTTGATCATACATAACAAAGAGAAAAAAAGGTTTTGCCACCATGCCACGCATCAAAATTAAATATTGCTACAGTATAAAACACCCACCTCAAAGTTAAAACAGTACGAGCAGCACAATGCAAAATGCAAGCGCACCAGCTTGAGATCTTTAATTCTTTATACAACGGCACATGTTTGAAATCTTCGTAGCTTTTTATTTCTAGACTAGATAGATGCCGCCACTTTAATTTCATTAAAAAAAATGGAATGCAGACGACGCCACATAACAAGGCACAATGCTGCCTTAATCAGCACCATTATATTACGATGACTTGATCATAAATTTGATTTCTACATACACTCTGCAAATCGCTTCCTGATAATGGAATGTGCCGGGTTAAAAAATTGAGACGACCATTCTGCTGCTTGCGGCTTGCCTGCCAACCAGCTAGCAGCCTCCTGAAAACAAGCCTGTATCAAAGTCGTGTCAAACATCCACCTTCACTTGCAAGTAATATAAAACAAAATTTAAGTGTTTAGGTTAGGTACTTACATTAGGGGGCTTAGATGGTTTAATAGTTAGCCGAAGATGGATGGGGACTTGGCAGAGTCAGCTCTCTCCTTATTGCCAGGGCAGTGCGTGTGGTTGATGTCTGCTAGCTTTTCCGGTGATCGTCCAAGCTCAGCTACCACTGATGGCCGATGGATGCAAATGCAATGCAATGCAATGGCAGATTTCTCTTGCATTGGTCAACAATGGCAACGCGGCTATCAGCAGCAGTACACTGGTACTAGCAGATAGCAAGTTTGTTCAGCAACAGCAACAAACTGTTGTGTGTATCAGAAGCTTGCGAGAGATGTCATGATCATGATCATCGGTGGTCACCGTAATCCAACAGGGATATGGCATGGCAATGCTCATGCATTGATGAGAGACCATGTGCACCGGCGCACCGCTGCCTTGCTCGACTTGGCGTCTCCATGCAACCATGCCATTTTACTACTACTGCTAGACCGGGAGAGAAGTGAAGAGAAGCTGAGGAAGAAGCCAATAAGGGGATGACGTGTTACAAAGGAAAGTCTTCGCGGCAATAGATTTATGCAGCGTCAGTGATGCCGATGTGTGAGGCCAACAGGTGAGGTCAGTATCATATTTTTCGTCAAGGTGATCACACCTTGATAACGTACGTGTACGTACGTCCAAGAATTTCACAAGCTTCAGAGTTTGTTATAATATATAATTAAAAAATATTCAGAGTTCAGAGAGGAAAACTAATGCCTCAGCAGCTCCCACCAACCCAATAGCTAGGTATATACTGTAGCATAATACTGCATAAAAAAATGAAAGGAGAGAGAGATGTGGATTTATTTCTGATTGCTATGCTTCACACGAGCAACAGTTCCTGCTGTTGCTAATTGCTATGAGTTCAGCTTCAGCACTGTGCAAGTGGGTTATCGGCCATGCAACTCCGTCCGATGGGCCAATAATCTCAAAATCAGGCCCACTCGAATCATTTCCCCTGATAATTCGAACTCAGCAGCAGAGCAGACACGCACGCACCAGCAGCTGACCTGCTCAACTGTATTTAAAGGCTGTTCTGTTCCCCTGGCTAGCTAAACTGGAGCAAAATGTGGCTGAAAACGCGCTCATCTTAAAGGCTTTCATTCATGGACCATTTGCAAATTGCAATGCGATTTAATTTACGTACGCAGACGCGTCGTCCTGGCGGCGTGAATTCGTGTCTGCAGATTGCAACATGCATGGGTGCTACCTGCCGCCTTATCATCGCTATCGCCTTTTCTTTCCTGCTTGATGTCCATGGATCGCTGATGCGTGTGCCACACCCGTGTTCGTACAGTAACGCCTGGCAGCATCCGCCGAGCCCATCTTTGTCAGGAGGTCTTATTTCAGGCCATGAGATGAGAGAGCATCACCCCTAGCTGTCGATCAGTGGACGGAAGCGAATGATCATGCAGTGGGGTGGTCCCCGGTCAGGGCCGTATGCTGCGGGCCGCCAATCAGGGCCCCCCAGTTTAGCCCGTTCTGCTCGCTGCTTCCTCTTTGGTTCCCCAGTTTAGTCGAAAATGACGAGCATAAGTTTGAATGAACAAAGGGTGTTGCTTCTTCAGAAGTTCTGAAAGTTCTTCAGAAGTTCAGAAGGCTCCTTCAGAAGTTCAAAGTTTTGCCAGGGGAATCCAAACACCCCCTAAGTTTGAATGAGCAAAGGGCGTTGCTTCTTCAGAAGTTGTTGAAGCCCTGCATTCCATTTTACAAAGATCGCCTGGTTGTTGAGCATCTAATTAATTAAATCGTCATTCTGGAACATATTTTTGTTGAAGAAAAAATTCCCTGAACTTGCTCATCATACCATGATGCACTGACAAACACAAGAGGAGACGACGACTTGTGATTATTGTGAGTCACCAAATCGGAAGAAGTTATGCCACAAAGATTTGGCACCACCAGGCAACAGCTATGTCAACATGCCGTTTATATACAGGAATCAGCACCGAGTAGTCCACATGATTTCACATGGGAAATGCCCTTCATTCTCTTCATTCTTTTGTATTATAAACATATGTTTATCTCTGCTCAGCAGTTCCAAGGATAACACAACAAACGAATTAAGCCATACGATCATGTCAGAAATACATATAAGAAACAGCCTGCCATGAATCAGAGGATCACAGATGCTCTACCTGCAATAGTACACTTCTTGGCAGCAACTAGCCCAAGGGGAATATTATTGTTTACACAAACAAAATCTCAAGCTAGCGCCGGCCTTCAACGACCGGAAGAATGCTGAGAATCTAATCTTCTATATTTAAAAGTTGGTCGATGCAATTATGCATCAGCACATGTAAACACTAGTAGTGTAATAACGGGTGCAACAACAAACGGTAGGAATTTAAAGCGTGCTTCACAAATAAAATAGAAATTTATAAACAAAATCGATGCCTAATACAATAATAATAAATAGCAGTAAATTTGGAACATTAAATTAATAAAAAAATAACTGCATTTCCATATGATTTGGAAAAAGAAAGAAATACTTGAACAAAGTTTTTATGTACTTTCTCTGACCCAAGATAAGTGACGTTTTGGACTTCTAGACTTCTTGTTTCACTAATCATCTTATTCATCTTTTTTCAAATAATGAATTAAATAAATAAATAATTAAACTATTAAGTGATTTCGGATAGGTACTTTAACAACTTTCTCCAACTAAAAACATAAAACTATTGGTGGTTAAGGATAGGTACCAAAGTCGATCATAAAGATAAATTAATTAAGTATAATTAATCCATCATTAGCACATGTTTCTTTAGCATGACATTGTCAAATCATGAGTTCGGTTGTTGACTATTGCTTATCATCTTTTTGAGACGAATTTTTTAAGCCTAATTAGTCTATGATTTGACAATATCATGCTACAAAATATATGTGCTAATTTTTAGTTTAAGTATCTATCTATTATGTTTTTTTTAGTTGGATGAAACCACCAATAGTTTAAGTACCTCTACTGTTACGTTTTTCATTTAAAGTACCTATCCCAGAACCACCCAATAGTTTATTCATTGCAATTTACTCTAAATAATTCAATATTAAAGTATCTTTCTTTAATGATAAAATCAGTCGATCAAAAGGCAAACTTATTTATGTGTTACTTTTTTTTTACTTTTAAATTTTTTTTTACTTCTAAAATAAGTCAATCAGAAATCAAGCAAAGGACAACTCATTACCATCCACAGAATTTATATAAATTTTGTTTGACTAACTTTTTTTTTTTTTTTTTTTTTTTTTCGTTTTTGCTGGGATATCCCATTTTTTGGACCTGTCTACGGTAGACTTGCCACACCCTTAAACACTCTTCTTCTTTGGCGGGAGCAAATGGGTCTCGCGAGTCGCGAGTGTGTAAACATGTGGCATATCGCGTGTTTGCGCTCGTGTTATCAATCAATTCATCACTTCTCTGAGGGCTAGAATTTGTAGGAATTAAATCCTTGTTCTAAAAGGGGTTCATAGGAAAATTCCCTGTAGAGAATTTCTATATTTTTCCTTTGTTCCAAAGAGGGCCTCAAAAAAATGATACTACCTCCATCTCAAATTACGAGATGTTTAACTTTTTCTATCCTAAGTTTAATTACTCATACTATTCAAAAAAACTTTATATAAATATAGTCAAATTTAAGTTATTTTTAAAGAACTTTTATTGATAAAACAAACTATAATAAAAAAAAGATAATTTGTAAATTTTTTTCTGAATAAAACGAGTGGTTAAAACTAGTGTTAAAAAAGTCAAATATCTTATAAATTGGGATGAAGAAAATAACAAATACGCCTGTCCCACACCCCCCCCCCCCCCCCACCCCACCAGTTGTACGGCTCCAGAATATTGATAGCAAATCCGTCAACCTTCTTCCCAATTACAGCTCCGAAAATGTTTATCCCGCGAAAAACTATACTCCACGGCAGACGCTATACTGAAACAAGCACCAAATTAACATTACAAAAGATAGCGGTGGTGGGATTACTGCAATATATATTAGCATAGTGTACTACAATGGCATTGTCATTCCGTTAATCCCGTTTGTGAATGATGAAATTTGACTACAATAACATGTATGAACAAACATGCTATTCCCATACGACAAACGGGTAACCAAAATTTCCTATTTGGCACCAAACTAGAGTATAAAATATACACAGAATCATAACATAGAGAAGATAATTGCAGCATGCCACTGAAGCCTTTGTTTGTGCCGTAGGATCTTTCATCCTTTTGAAGGATAATTTTTTCATATACCAAGAAAATTCAGATCAACAGTGCCACCACCAGAGAACAGCGGATAGACAGTTCAGAGTAACAAGAGCATCTCGCATTAACCACAGCAAGCTTAGACCGATGGGAAGAACTTGTTCAGGTTGAATGGCAGGGAATAGAACTCCTCACTTCTTGTATCAGTCCTGTATGACCGGAATTTGTCCCACCAATGGTAGCCTCGGTCTTTCCTGACAGAACTTTCATGTCTGTGAATAGTGTTATCCAGCAGATATGCAACGAAGCCAGCAACAAACGCCTTGGACGAGAATATCACATTTACTATGTCGTTGAACTGTAAGATTAAACAACACAAATGTTTAAAAAATTATTACTGTCCACAGAACTGTAAGAATTCTGAAAAGCAGCTGTTACATACCCATCTTGAATGCGTGTGAACAGGGCCATAACCAGCAACAGATGTGTACTCATTGAAGTATTGAGGAACTGAAAGGCCCATGAAAACTGAGAACCCAAGGATGAATTTGGTCCTAAAGCTGTTGAGGTTACAGAACTGAAGGAAGCCGAACCCAGCAGAACCTATTGACAGATAACCAACAAAGTTCATTACAGTTAATCTGATGCATCAATCATAAGAACTAATAGAACAAAAATAAGTAGGTTGAAGGTCTTCGCTCACCAGCATAAGCAAAGAAGATACAATACAGAGCTGCAAAGATGGGTGCAGGAATAGAGGCAAAGACAGCTCCAAATTTTCCTGGGTAGTCAAAATGGCCCATGATTATTATACAAGACATAAGTATTCACATTCTGAGATAATCAGAGCATGCAAAATTGCAACGCAGATGCCAGGCAATTTCCATTAAACCTCAATTTTAGGTTAAGTAGCAATGAAGTACTGTAAACATCATTGTAATGAACCGCAAACAAAAAAAAAAAAAAAAACTCGGCCCTAGGGGAAGAACGGGCCCCCACGGTATTCATCGTAAGAAGGATTAAACCCCCCGAAGCCTGGCCCATGCCCCGAAGGGCCAAACGAGTACGTGGTCCAGTTCACCGGCCGGAAATCCGTTGCCAGGCGCAGGCTACGCTACAGTACCCGCGAGCACAGGGAGGGGGGTTTCTTGGTGCGGGACTCAGGGTTCGAACCCTGGCCGGTGGGCAGCGACCGTTAAAGCCTCACCACCTGAGCTATTGCTCAGTCCGCATGAACCGCAAACAGAAGAGGGAATTAACAGAACTGCACAACACATTCTCAAAACAGTTCAATTAAATTATCCTTTTGGATGATATTGAATAAATTAGTGTTAACACTTGTTTCTTGCATTTACTAATATATGAATGCCCATTGTTGTACATGCTCAGAGCCTCAGATTCACAATTATATCCATAGCTATTCCATAATCAGATTAGACAGATAAGGGTCAATAATGATCTAGCAGGAGCCGACCTGCTTGGACCCAATGGGCACAGGCAGACTCAACACTTCAGGCAGTATGCTGTAGTTATGGATATATAATGTTAAAGGCATCTAAGAAGTCAGCATACTTCTTAAAGGAAGAAGATGAAAAGAAATGGGAACAAATTTGTCAGTAAGCTATTTTTGGTGTGCATGCTAGAAGTCTAAAGCGAGGACATGCAGGATTTCGCAACGTCTTGTGAAAACGATTCGCCATAGTTCAGTTTCTTCAAAAAAAACAAAAAAAAAAAAAAAAAAAAAAAAAAACTGCTAGTGCCAGATATCTCCTATAAACAGACTGGTTCTAGACTGCATAAGTCTGAGTTTGAACTTCAAATTTCCAAAGGAACACAATCAATCAATCTATATAGTATACTGTATCTATATGCACCACCAACAATCTTAATAACCTCATTAAGGAAAGGGAAGAGCCTTATGCGACAACAACTAGCTGCCTTATGGGACAAACAAAACCAGGCCAATTTTGAAGTTCCATCATCCATGTTATGCTTAAATCTGCTATCTCAAAGATCTGGTAAAGAATCAAATACTAGTCCCATGACAAGTAAACTTACCCAGAATAGAAAAGAATATCATGAAACCAGCTGATATCTGCACTACCCTTCGGCTACCAACGCGTGTCAAAGCTAGCAAACCAGCATTTTCACTGCAGTTAAGGAAACAATTGTGGCACAAGCCAAATTAGATCTATTACATAAAGAGAAGAGTTGTATAAAAATAGAAATGAGACGCATTCCTTAAAAATGTACTGTCTGGTACTTACACTGATACAGAAGACCCATTTCCAGTCCCAAATAGCCCATCCAGAAGAATACCGATGCCCTAAAGCAAGAACAGTTAAATGCTCTAAGTTAACTAAAATATACAATTATCCAGTAAAACTGAACATGTGGTAGATGAAAAATAACATGTACCTGCCAGCCAATACCACGGCTAAGAACAGAGGGTGGGATTGGCGTAGCACTAGCATACCTAGAGACAGCAATGAAGGCCCCAGTGGACTACAAACACAAGGGCTAGCCAGTTAGTGAGATCACTATTATATCACCATACAAACCCACATATTGCAATAATGTGCTAGAATTTTTTTGTTCTATAGCAGTGAGCCAAACCTCCACGAGAGCAACAAATGATGCTGCCATCATCGCAAAAGCTTCACCTGCATCAAAAGTTGGAGCACCCCACTGAAAGGGATATGGCACTCTTATCCTGTCATTTCATTTGTGGAAAAGTTAGGAACTAGTCATACATTTTCGACATCAAGGATGCTGACAAATGAAAAATTGTATCTTCAGAATTGTACAGTACCAGGGTGCACCACCAATTAATCCAGAACGGTCCGTGCGGCAATGAAATTGAGTCTTTGGTGGTGCATTCCTGTATGCTCCTCCAACAGTGAGAAGATATGCATAGAGCCACACTATGGGGATAGTGAATAGGACAGCAAATCGGTCAAAGATAGACTTCAGCATGTGAACTGTATGCGGCAGGTACTGCAAAAATGGAACAGAAAGAAAATGGTAGTTGGATGCCATGAAAAGTGTTAGATAGCAAATTGGGCATGGGCACAACAAAGAAATGTATAGAAATCCAATCATACCATTGAAAAGATCACCAGAAGGATGAGTTCAGGTAGACCAATCTCAACACATTTGGCAACCTGGGTATTTAGAGTTCAAGCATAAGCAAATATTCTTTAATGAATAGTGAACACAGATAAAATTATCAAAGCTTACCGATGGAAATCCTAGCTCATACAGTCCAAATCCAACTAGTGCCACCAAAGGAGCAGCTGAAAGCGGACTCAGATACCTAAAACGAAATGATACATACAAGCATACAGCCTCAAGTGAGAACGGGTAATGTGTCTCTTCTGCAAGATTCTTTCTTGCTTGAGTACCTCTGGAGCAATTACTGAAATTAGAAATACAGTAACTAGTCTGTTCATCTTCCTACCTGGCAACATTACGCCAAAGGCCACTGAACCCAACTATAATCTGTAAGGCTGAAGCCACAATCAATGCACCTTGTGTCCCACGCATGATGCGGAGAAATTTCTACAGGAAATAACAAGTAAATCATACAGTGTGTGGTCCAGGTGTACACAACTAAGTAAGATCAGGGAAATGGTAGATTGCGGTACTTCCAACATACAGTGTGTGGATTAGGTTCATTAGCATAACGTCCAGCAAGGATGATTGAGATGGTAGGCAGAACAAAGGTGTATGACCCGCCAATCACTGCAGGCAACCTGGTACCAAAGAAACTCTGCAGGAGGGTGTTGATACCTGCAACGAACAGCAATGTCTGGATAACCACTGCTTTGTCCTCCTACCACAAGGAACGACAGGAGTTAGATTGATAGCTTCGAACAAAGTAACCAATGCAACATGAATAGTGAAATTTGAATGTCACATTATTTCCTCCCATTTGTGGAACAAGTGCAGTTGGTATGATCACAGTGGTACCCAGCATGACCAGATAATGTTGGAACCCAAGAAGAACAGCTTCAGCTGCAATGCAGACAATCCATAGAACAAATTAGAGCAAAAAGTTCCTCAATAATAGCATCATATCAACTTTTTGAACTGCAAATACCACAAGCATGTGAGCGAAGTATTTCTGTAGTAGACACTAGACAGCATCATATCTGTACCATGGTCAACTATATTGGAAAAATGTTGACGCTAGCTTATCCAAGACAAACACACAAAACCAAGTTTGAGGCGATAAATTCCATTTATCAATCCTATTTTCAAATGCAGATGATCCAAAATTGGGATGTTTTTCTCCTTTAACATCATAACTACCTCGCAAGCGCATTGACTTGAATGCATAACAAATGGATCATTTCCCCCTAAATATGCTGATGTCATTCACCCCCTCCATCCATGGACCATATGCAATTTAATCAACCAGTAGGTGCAAGACGCCGTGCAGGTCATATGCAATTTAATGAACTAAACCCAACATTTATTTGTAGCGATGTGCCTTAAAACATTAAATGCCAGACAAGGCGATTTTTTTTTTCGCGACCAGGTTGTGCCCGTTTTTCATTAAGAGGAAGAGAATGTCAAATACACAATCCAACCACGAGGACGAAACCAAGGCGAGTAGCCTCGGATAATGCCAGACAAGGTGATAGTGGGATTTCAATGTGACACAACCAAATAGAGCATTACATCCACAACTACGTAAGGACAACACGTCCGTTAGCATGCTATATCTATAAACTAATGCATCAATTCATATGACACAGTATAAAACTCCAACTCAATAATACAGAGAATGAATGCAAGTCGAAGCCAGATTTGGAGCTAGCTTAGCAGGCAGCAGCACTGAGCCACTGACACAAAAGTCTAGCAATCCAATAGTGTACTACAGATTACAGACGAAATAAATATGGATTAGCCACGTTATATATTAATTAACAAAAAGGCAGAGAGCATGTGCTTTAAAACATGGAAGGGTCAACGCTACTACGCTAGAGTTGATTTGACACCCAAATTACTCGAGAGAACTTAAAAGCAGCACCAAAGTTCCTGAATATTCCATCCACACAACCGAGAAGTCGCAATCCTAGGAATATACCATTGCAACCATTTAAGGCGACAGAGAACCGGGATCACAGATTCGGGAGCTGTGTGCAACTTGAGCATCAAGGGCACCACAACCTCCTTTCGATGATTCCTTTGAGAGTCCATTAGGTGGATATACGCCAGTTGAAACAACACGGGTCAAAGCTTTTGCAGAATCACGAGCACCCGATTAAATAAACAACTAGAGAAGTAGAGAGGCGACAGGCGGAACTGAAAGGCGAACAACCTTTTTCTTAGAATAAAATTATATGGGATGGACTGAGACCAGGAAAGCTCAGGCAGATCTCGCTCGCAAATCCCCCGTAAAACCCACACCGCAGCGTCGCCACAGACTCTTGACAACGACGCGCGGAACTGCGACGTTGGTAGCAGCAATCGCATCGCTTTCGCGGCCAACTTCCTACCGGCAGGGACCAAAACAAACCCCGTCGAAATTATGGGCCGCGCCACGGGAGTCTGTTGGTGTTCCCTAACAACGACGTGAGCCAGCGGCGGAGGCAACTTGGGAACGGGAAAAAACTTGCCACGAGCCGAGAGCGGTGGTGGCGAGTTGGCCGGAGGCAAGGAAGGAAGCGATGGGATGGGAGACTCACGCCACGGCGGAGGGCTGGTGATGCAGTAGGAGACCCCCGGGAGCTGGTCCTTGACGGGGTGCGGCGTGAGGTCGTCATGCTTGGGCGCGGCACCGCCGCCGCCTCCACCCCCGGCCATCTCGCGGCGCTTCCCAGATCACGCACGGAGCACGCGCACCACTCCCCCCGCTTCCCCTCGCGCTAGGTCGCAATGCGAGCGCGAGGGGGAGGAGGAGGAGCCGGCAGCAGCGGTGGCGGTGTGCGCGCGTGGTGGTGTGGTGGGTGCGAGCCCTACTGCTAGCGCGCAGCAGTAGAGTATAGTGTATTGTAGTGGCACTGGATCAGAGGGAAGGGGAGGGACAAGCGGGGTGTACTACTAGTAGAGCGCAGGTGGACGCGGTCAAAAAAGCGAGCGCTCGGGCGCTGCAGAGGCTCGGCAGGGCAGCAGTGGGGGCACGGCGAGGCGGGGGGACTGGGGAGCGGTTTTTTTTTTCCCCCTTCTGCGTGCGACGTCGTCGTCGTCGTCTCTTGCTGCCCGCAGCCGCTGCGGGGAGGAGGAGGGGCAGGACAGTTCACGGCTTCACGCACGCCCGCACGGCTCCAAAACCGCATTTATGCGGGCGTTGTTTTGCGTGTGTGCGTGAGCGAGCCGTGCGAATCTCTTCTGCCTGCCAGGGCCTGGGGCTTGTGCTGGCTGCCTCTCCTACAGTCCTACTCCTAGTCCCTCTCCCTTGCGCGGTGCGGGTGCGGGTGCGGTGGGGCTGGCAACCGCCCGCCGGCCGCCCCCGGCTGCCACTGCCAGGCAAGCGGCAAGCCAAGCGTGCCCACACGTCCCGCTGCCGCGGAACGGCTCAAGCCCCAGTTTCTCCAGATTTTCGCGCGACCTTGCGACGAAACCGGGGGTGGGACGCGGTGGATTTGACCATGTTTTCAGGTTCGTTCATCACGTCCAATTTCTGCCGCTCGGCCCGGTCCATTTTTTTGTATTTTCAGGTTCGTTCATCATCACGTCCGTTTTTCCCGTGACGCTCGCGCGTTTGCAGCGCTCTTCGGGCTCTGGGCGTTGGGAACGTGGCTGGCTGGCGATGGATTATGCGTGAAGAAAGAGGAGTGCTTTTCCACTAGTTGGGTTCATGGCTTGTACTGGCGCGGTGGCGTCGTGCAGCGAGCGGCCTAGTGGGCATTTGCAACGCTTCTTTTTTTCCGCTTGTGGCTTGTGGGGGTACTGTACGTGTTGCGTTGCGTGTTAAAGATACTAGCAGGTGCAGTGCAGGGTAGGGTAGGAGGGAGCTGACAGGAGATGGGTTATTTTTCCGCTTTTCCTCGTCTCGTTCCGAGGGGAGGAGGTGGTGAAAAGAGGAGGCAGAGGCGCTTTTGACCTGTACCGCTCCTTATCATTGTGTTTCCTCCCCCTTCGTTTTGCTCTTCGGCAGCACAGCATTTGGCCTTTTTCTTTTCTCGTCTGCCCTCTCTGGTGTTGTCCGTTACCCCGGCGAGAATGATTAGTCACGGGTCGACCTCGAAAGCCAGCGAGGATCACGCGCTGACGCTGTGTTGCAGCAGCCCCTGCCTGGTTTAGCTAACCGGATGGGATGATGCTACGCCAGCCTCGGCTTGGTCCAGGATACTTTGTTTGTTCATGCTAATGACCAAGGGATCTTACCGGTCTATCGATAATTTATTATCACATGGCTCTTCCAGAAGTAGAAGCCCACCTGCAAAAGTGGGGTTAGTGTTGATCTTGCACGATGGGCATTAAATTAGAAAAGGCGTGATGATGGCCATGGAGATCTCGAGTTCTCGGCCACGAGGAAGTGCATGGGCATCGCCGTCCGGGCATTGCTTATCTCGAACGATCAATAAGGCAATTGGCATGTGGGTGGGGGAGGAGGTTCTCGCGTGAGTCCAAGGGAAGCATGTGGATCGGAGGACTGTGGGTCAGATGTGATGTGACGGTGGAAGTGCATGGAATTTCCAGGGATGAAATAAATGCGTATCTCCAACAGTACACGCTACTACGCTTTTGTGTATTTATTGTTTGAGAATCCTTGTTCATCGTGTGTACATAGTACTACGGAGTATAGTTATGGTTTGGGACTTCAGTCCAGGTAGTCACGGACTGGGAGTGGGGGACTGGAACAAAATGCGCAACGGCTGCCGCGTTTTTGCATTTAAAGGTGCGCTCACTGGCGCTTCGACATGTTTCTCACACTAAACCTTATTAAAGTTCCCTATCAGTTCAGTTTTTATTAGGAGTAACATGCAGACAACAAGACAAAACAACAGAGTTATTTTTTTATTTATATTTGAAAAGCTGAAACAAACTGAGGTCCCTGTAGCATTTCGTTTGTTTATTCTCTTCCAAAAGATTCGTCTCGTGATTTACAAATTTGCGCAATTAGTTTTTTTTAATTTATATTTTCTATCGGGAAACAATTGATGTGATGGAGAGAGAGTGGAAAAAACTTGTAATCCAATTGAAAGTTGATTAACTAAATAAATAAAAAAAAAGCCCTATCAGTTCAGTAGGAGTACATGCAGACAACAAGACAAAACAACGGAGTGAAAAGCTGAAAGAACTGAGGTCTTATTCTCTTCCACTAATTTGCGCAAGTTTTTTCACTCTCTTCATCACATCAATTTCTACCCATATATTGGAACATTAAATATAAATAAAAAAAATAAAATTGCACAGTTTAGTTGTAAATCACAAGACGAATCTTCGAATGCATTGGACAATATTTATTACAAACAAAATTGCAGTCGGATGCAACAAGGAACAAGGCTGACAGTAGATTCCCCTCATTCGGCCGCCAGTATACTAGGAGTACGTAGCTGGTACCAGTACATGTACGTCTTTCATACCACGATCATACAATGCATGTCTGTTTTGAAAGAGCGAGGAAGATGTTAAGACCCGTTTGTCACAGCTCAGTTTTATTAATAATAAATATAGATATGTCTTTTCATTTTTAGCTAAACAAGCTGGACAAGAAAGGAACATGATGAAATTAAGACCGATTCCAAGTAAAATAGACCAACCTAGCCGAGCTCGTAATAGAAAGCACCCTCTGTAATTGAATCAGAACACTATCTTTGGATCCGACTAAGATTGTAATCACACCATGGCCGATAAGCTAGAGTCCTGGTGCCTTGAGACGGAGGGCATCATCGATGACCCGCGCCTCGAAGTCGACAAGCTGAGAAAACAGTGGGATTGTTCATTGGGTCGCCGCCCGGACGTCCGGGACGCGTCCGGACCCGACGCCCTCCCCCCCGCCCGCCCCCGACGCCCGCCCCCGCCGCCCCCCGGGCGCGAACCTGGCGGCGGGCCCCTCTTTCCCCCCCCCCGCCTCCCTCTCCGGCTCCGGCGCCCTCGCCCCGCCCCCTGCCCACCGCCGCCCCCCGCCGCCCCCTATCCCCGCCTACCTCCCCCGCTTTGTCTTCCCTTCCTCCCCCCCCCCCCCCCCCGGCCGGCCGGGCGATCTACACCCCACCGGAGTTGAAGGAGAGAGGGGGAGGCTCGCCGGAGTTGGAGAGGAGGAGGAGGAGGGGAGAGACGAGAGAGAGGAGGAGGAGGAGGCCTACCTGGAGGAGCTAGCCGGGGAGAAGCAGCCGCACGGAGGAGCGGGCGCGCGGGCGTGTCCGGCAGGGTTGGGGGCCGGACATGTCCAAGCCCCAGCATTACCGTTGTTCATTGCTTGATTCTGCTACTTGACATGTTGTGAACCAACGCCTAAGAAAAATTCGATCAGGAGGGAGTGTTATGACCAAAGCCTGCCTCTTCACCAACAGACATCGTACAGACGCTCCAACGGACGCTGTTTCACCGAGTTGATCTCATCCATAGATAGAGGCAGTTAGTGATAAGATTAGATAATTAACCAATGTCACCAAATAGGCATGTACTTTAGACGTGAGACTTGTGAACGGTTTGTCCTTCCGACACAATCCTTCACATGAAACAGACAATTCTCTCAATTCATTTGTTCATTACCATGCGTTTGAGGCCATCCCATGTCTAATTTACTCAAAAACGTGATCCAACTAGCACACTTAGTGTCACGTAATGAGTGACATATATATCATTTTTTATTGTATTTGTTGCACCTAGTCTAATGCATTTATTTCTTCTTGAGTACAAGGGACCCAAGGGCCGCATGGTATAGGCACAAAATTGTACCCGCTATCCGAAATACTGTACCAGCGATCAAACGACAGCTGTACAGTACATACGTTATACTAATCCATTCAATTAGCACATGCCATCAAACAGTACAGAACTAGGAGTAGCTAATTGATGTGATTATTATGACAGATTTTTGCTGAGACATTTTATAGAAAAACCCATCGATGAGAATAAGAAAACTGGCTGCAGTATTAGAAATACAACACGGAGGCTAATGTAAAAATTAGTCAAGCCTTTTAATTTATTAAGAGAATTGCGCAGGTACACGTGCATGTAATCTTTTCCTTTCAAAGTCAATCTGCAAGAGGCAAACACAACAAAATACAGATGGGTTACCAAAAAAGTTGCTAGTCCCTTTACTGGTCCAGTTATGTAAAAGTATGAGCATTGACGACAAGTTTGAAGTATTTACCACTTTCTTAACGCGTTCATTTGCTGCAGCTGTTCCTCCACTAACATTTTCAGGGAGGTATGGACTGCGTACACGAACCTCCTTCATTACAACAATGTCAGTCTTGTCCCACTGAACCGGTAGCCTGATGGAATGGAACAATATAACTTGTTATCCAAAAGCATATGCCATGAGGACAACTTGCTGTCATAGTGTCACAGGAAAGTAATGTACATATACAGAATCACCGACAGAGATAACAGAAATGCTATAATACTTTAGCAAATCGTATGAAAGAAGCCAAATTGCCAAGGACAATCAGAGCAAGGCACATTGAGAGAAATCAACGTACTGCAATAAACTAGAGAGCCACAGCGAGAGAGAATAATAGCTATGGGAAAGTAGAAGGTACTGTAAACACCCCTTGCATGCAGAAAACTTCCCAATTTTCCTGGTCTTACATAAACAGTATCCCTTGCCATTGAATATTTATCAAGGGTATAACTTGTTGCTTATACAGTTATCATAGTATAAAACTCATTCTGACATATTTTCATGTTTGTAAAGTTTCCAGTGAACAGAGTACCGTTTAGATTGCACTTATGGCATATGTGTTTCCATATAAACTTGGGAAAATATCAAATTGCACATGCAGAGAAACCAAAAACATAGTTGCAGTGACAGACTGTAATGCTGAACTGAAATTATGTGTAGAACATTATAAAAAGCACGTAAATGAAGTTAACATACGTCTTGGACAGCGCATCAAATATACTTTGAGCTTCTGGGGTGACACCAACACCAATTCGCTCGGCTTCAATCTCTGCTTGCCTACATATCATCAGATGTGTTGTGAGAAGTGAATTGGCACAGTAGACAATAATGGCATGAAAGATAATTCTCATGTTGGTAGAATGGTAATAAGCTAACACGGCACATCTACATACTAACAGGCTCCTGCATAAAGGGTGAAAAACACTGTAATAACTAATAAGTAAGATGGCCATTTGAAGCCTAGAAGAAGTATGGGGATGTTTTGGTCAAGACCCACTGTTCACACTAATGAAGAGTCAATAACATTCTCTTAAGAAACTTCTACTGCAATTAAAAGCAATGAGCAGACAAATTACAGCACCCCTATGATTGGTAGCTTCAGTTGACTCACAAAAGACATTGAAAAGCTAGTAGCCTCATTTTGGTTTCAAGACAAACATCATCCATCAAGATGATAGCCAAAGAAAAAGTGACAGAAGAAACTCAAAAAATCACTTTAGAAACTCAAAAAATCACTTTGCTAAAGTAGTATTTGCCTAACTTCATAACTTATCTCATCTCAATTGTCCATTAAGAGAATGATAATGTTTAAAGCCTTATAGTCCACTGCACTTTTATGGGTGTACACATGACAGTAAAACTAGGATAGAAGGATACCAGATGCCAGCTTAGTATCTTTTATGCAGGTCAGTTGTTCCAGTCATACTTTCAAGTTAGACAACCAATAATCAGAACAAGACAACAAACTATGCAGGACCCAGTTGATATGAACATGGGGTAAAAAAAAGCCATCTTCAATGCTCTACTAAATTCCAAACTTTGTTTGCAACATGTTATGCTAGTCAGAGTTAAACAGGGTCTTTTTCCATAATGGTGTATCTCCCAATTTCATTACCAAGGCAATGAATTGCAAAGTTCCGAGTGAATACAAATATCCATGGCATACAAAACTAGCAGCATAAAAGTTAGAACTACCACTAACCACAGCAAGAGGGCTGCTTTAGTTATTACATCCCCAAAGGACTTCCAGAGAAACTTGAGAAACACTCATTTTGTTGCAAGAGGTGAGGGTCACACAGTGGGCAATGTTCTGGGTGTGGAAGCCCTCGCCGCAAAAGCCTATCAGCAATCCAGCACGTTTTGTGCAAGTGCAAGTGCAAGTGCAACCAACCACATGAAGAAACAACATTTATCCAGAGACCAAGACTTCCAAATTCTTTTCCATGGACCAAAAAACTCTGACCAGATCATGATAGAGAGCTCAAAGCCCACAAGTATAAATCCTTCACAAGATATAAACTCTTTTCCTTGGTTACTAAATTCACACCTGTACTACTATATATCTATACCAATTAAGAGGAGCATACTCAATATGTTTCCTTGTTTCCAATATGTTGACATATCTTTGGCTTCGGCCTTTCTTCTAATGGTAAAAGGCCAGGGTCTGCATTGCAGACTGACACAAACAATCTGAACTATATCACTATAGTGGAAATAGACTTCCTTCTAGCTCCCCTCTTATCTCCAGGCACGCCTTGGCTCCCCCTTCACTTGCTATTGATCTGCATTAACACTGTTGTTGATGTTTCGGCGTGGAAATAATATCGCTTTTACCAGCTAAAAGAGTCAGGTCTAACTGAGACGCACAGCTTCAGCAATAATCAATTAAGGCCACAGATGGAAAGGTGGTTCTAGATTGAATCCTTTTCATTTTGCTCGGGCATGAGTTCACATTTACACTAGCAAGCAAGTATTGAGAAAAATAAATGTCAACTGGTACTTGTTTCCCCAAACTGTGTGATCCATTCATTACAGCACCCTACACACGAGCAGCCCAAATCGGCATACATTACTTCTATAAATCACAGTGATTCACGCACCTGAGTGCAGCATCCTCCCGGGCATAAATGGCGTTGAGGTCCAGCATGCAGCCAGCAGGATCGAGAGGGTCGTCACCCTTGCTGACCACAGAGAACTCCCGGATGTAGTTCGCCTTGAGCACCCTCACGTTCCGCCGCTCCCCCCTCTCCGCCCTCCCCACCCCCTCCTGTGATCTACCCGTCAAGGAAACAAAACAACAACTCGGGCGTACGAACAGCGAGACGGATAGGAGATGCAGGTGACGAGCATAAGCGATTTGGGAAGGATATGGATAACGAGGAGGTTGGAGGGGCGATCGAAGGCGACGATCTGGCCCTCGAACTCCTCACCCAGGGTGGTCTTCGCGGAGATCACTACGCCGATCGCGAACTCCTCGCCGCCAGCCTCCATATCGCCGCCGCCGCCGCCGCCGTTCGGTGCTCGATGGGTGGAGAGGGCTGGACCGCTGGAGGCGGAGAGGAGGGGAGCTGCGTGGGGGTTTGGGGAGGAATCCGGCGAGAAACTGCGGACTGCGGACGACGCGCGACCGGAGAAATCTGCGGCCTGCTGTTGAGGCGGTGGGCTTACGGCCCGGGGCCGATCGTCACGAGATGGCCCAGAGTTCACCAGCTCTTGAGCGATTGGGGGCGCTCTGAAGTTGAAGTGCTTGCCCTCATCTCATCGCCTCACTAAACGCTGCCGCTTCCACTAAAAAACAACAACAACAACAACAACAAAAAAACTAAACGCTGCCTCTACTACCCCCAACAAGGCCAACGATGTGAGTCAAAAAAAAAGGCCATCGATCCAACTAGAGATGCTGATGGTTGGCTATGAAACCTCTTAGCACTACTACTTGATAATTGTCAGTAAAGGCATCTATGGTAGCTTGTATGGAACAAAAGTTGACCTAGAATAGATTGGTGTTATTTTTATGTATGGGTATAAAATTTAGATAACACACGGGAGGGCCTATTAGTTCATCATGGAATAACGGTGTGGATGAAAATTTCTGTATTGATGTGTGGTTGTATCTTGCGGGTCTGAACTTACATTTAGGAGTTGAGCAGGTTTAATTTGCGTAAATTACTAAAAATGAGAAATCCATATTCCATACCAGTGGTTGGTCTACTTTGCTTTTGCTTGTCGTAGGTACTAGTTGGTGTATATAGTTGGCAATGTGTGTATATTTATAGATTTCTGATGCAACGGTTGGCGGTGTAGATGTTCTTGACCGTTGCTGGAAGATTAGACCAACGGCCATCCCACTCGCCCTGTTTGTCGGATGACGTCTTTTTCTTCAAAAAAAAAAAAAAAACTGGACATCGGTTTCCACAATGCAAATTTGGTACTTTATTTTTCGCTCTCCTATAGGAGCATCAATTTTCCATCGTACTCTGGCTATTCTAAGACCCAACACGGTAGAGGCTAGAGAGCCAAACACAGACGAGCTGTTCCTCTGTCGCTCCTTGGCTCTTATCCTATGACAAATGGAGTAGCAGGTTACAGGCTTGTAGCCTAGCTAGCAGGAGTGGGTGATTGCAGTTGTGGCTGTGGACTTGTGCGATAGGGACTACGGATACTATTCAACTCTGGATTGACCAAACGATTGCTATCATATTGTAGATTAATGGCAGTACCCAAGGAAACACAAACACCGGAAGGACAGAACCCAGAAGATTAAAGAACGCCAACGGCCAACATTCTTCGGTTTGGTCGAGTCCTAGGGGATGGATGAAGTCGGGGAGTGATTCGTTGTTTCGCCAGCATGACACGTGAACGATCAGCTTGAAAGTAGAAAGTTTCACTTCTACTTTCACAAAAACAGGAACATTATTATATGCTCAGCGCAAAAAACAACGGCTCATTCAACAGAATGTTGCTATGGATTGATTCTACCATGGAACCATGGGATAAACTAACTGATAATATGAAGAGACCAGATTCACAAAAGGTGTGACATTTCCATGAAAGAACAAAATCTCATTGTCTCTTTGGCCTCTGTCGAACTGCCTAATAACTCATAGAACTAACCACACCAGCAGTGCACAACGCTTAAGCAGACTAGTTTCAATCATCTACCTCTAGTGATTAATAACCAAAGGTGCAAATATACACATGCGCAACGAGCACATCAAGATTTCAAGCTTCACGAACTTGGGGGTCACACTCATGGTATTAGTTCATGTAAGACCCTCTTTGATCATTCAGGACTTGAAGCATAGCATGTTTCTTCCACAGAAGAGGTTCCTGCAGTTGCATACAAGAAATACAGTGTTAAAAAGTTACAGACCACATCAGCTATTAATCCAGCATGTCTCTTTCACATATGTGCTTAAGAGCAACTAAACTTAGGTAAATACGTTGTTTCTTAATAGCAGCATCAAGCATTGAAAGATTGCAAAGGCACCAAAGTATAAAACACCAAGCAGAGCACTCAAATAAATTCCAGTGTAATGTGGTCACAAACTCAATGGATCAATAGCACATGCATTCTCATATTCAATGAAATGAATTCAAGCATCCACTGATCCTCTGTATGAAAACCTAAATATAATCTCAAGTAAAACGTTGACATTTAAAGAAAGGACAGTTAGTTAAACAAATACTTGTTAAAAACTAAATTTATGACTGTAGATAGTTGCTACAGAGAAGTATATTATCATAATGTCAGTGATTCAGGGAGCAATAAGAAATATTTTTTTAAAACTATTTTAAAAACAAGAGAAAAGGACTATTTTAAAAACAAGAGAAAAGGAACAGTGTTGAAAGGCATGTTTACTTACACCATTGAACATCCTTTGCGTGATTTCTTTTTCTTCTTTTCTCTTAGTTTAGTTGGAGGCTGGATTACTACCTTGATGGCAGCATCAAACACAGCTTTGACATTCTACGTGTTGGCAAAATACTCAAAGTAAGCCAATTGTCCAGGATGCAGCTGAGTTACAAGATTTCATAATGCAACAAAAGGAAAATTACTAAAGCAAGAGCACACAATTCCCTGGGAACATCTTTACCTGCTGTGTCTTTGAACTGCATTCGATGTAATACATAGCACCAATTTGTCTACGAAGTTCCTCCCCCTGGAAGGTGCAAATACCAAGGTCACCAAAGTTCTTTATGACAAAATGCAATAACCTCTTATTTAACAGATATTGGAGGTATACCTGTGCTGTGGTAACAGGCACCAACCCAGGATGGTCCATCAAGTAGTGCTTGTCTTCACGAAGATCTGCAAGTAACATATGGTTTCCAAATACATAAGTCCACTCTATAACAAAGGAATGTCTTTGCAAGAGTAAGGTAAGATGTTTTTTTTATTTCAATGGAAGATATTAAAAAAGTGTTCGACAAAATATTATGGTCCCTCGTCCCAGCAGTAATTGGATGCGTGTTGACAGGAACAGAAATTGTGAAGCAGCTAGTTCACGGACTACCAAAGTGTGGGTGTGGGTGTTTTTGCACAATGTCAACATTTTGTGTTTAATCGTACCAAAGCATCAATTAATCACATATAAACACAACAATTCATGGGCTACCAAAACTACCCTAAAGCTTTCTACGTTTACTAAGTTGTAATAGAAAGATAAAATTGTGGTCAGATCCTTGCTGTTGGTTGGTTGGCAACTACACAAATCATAACATCACTGGCATAACAAAACTGTAAGGATCACTTTTAGTGGAGCCAAAACCAAAGTAATTCCAACAGTGCACAGAAATATAGACGCTTATGACTTAACAGGATAGGATGACTGACATGAACATGACTATAATAAACCAAAGCAACCCACTATATACAATAAGTGGAATCAACATGTTCTCGTTGTCAACAGAACTCACCCAATTTTGTGCCTACCAACACAACGGGCACCCCAGGTGCATAATGCTGAAGCTCCGGTATCCACTGAAGAGTAAAGAACAAAGGATAAAACAATGAAGCCTAACCATGAAATGTAAGAACAAATTGAAGAAAGTAAAAAACAGATAGCACATTTCAGCACCTTCTTCATGATATTCTCATAGCTAGCTCGGCTCACAAGTGAGAATGCAAGCACGAAAACATCTGCACCTCGGTAGCTTAGAGGCCTCAGCCGGTTGTAATCTTCCTGCCCTGCAAAGGATGTGATCATGCGAACTTTAAGTTACCCCATGAATCCTGAATCCTCTAAAAGCAGACCTTTTGACTTCGATTTGTTGCTGAGTAGAACAAAACAAAGACTGCACAAGTATACTAGTAGTACAGATAAAAACATTAAATTACCAGCGGTATCCCAAAGACCCAAATTCACCGTGGTGCCATCCACAACTACATTTGCACTGAAATTGTCGAACACCGTAGGTATGTAGTCCTGCGGCACACAAATTCGAGTAATCAGCAACGAGTAATCGAAAATTACTCGTAGAGGCCAACAAAATAATCCACTGCATAATGTAAAAAAAAAAAAAAAACACTGCAGGAGTCAAGAAAGCAATCCAAAGTAAACTGAGGAAGTACGGGTTTTTCCACAGCAAACCGTCCTCAACAAAACAGAATCAGGGAAAAATCATGGCTTGGAATGAAATCCCCTAAGTTCACGAGAAATCACACAGCAACCTTTTTGCCACTAGAAACTGGGATAAGGGAGAGAACCAAGTGCTCACAGTGGGGAACTTGTTGCTGGTGTAGCAGATGAGCATACAGGTCTTGCCCACGGCGCCGTCGCCGACCGTGACGCACTTGATGAACCGAGAGGCGCTGGACGCCATGGCCGCGCGCGCCTCTCTCCGATTCTCCGAGCCCAGAGAAGGGGAGAAACGGGAGAGAGGAGCGGGCGAGGAGGGAGACGGTCCTGGAGGGGAGGAGGGACGGAGTGCGTTCTCGCCTCCTTTGGTGGTGTTTGGTGCGTGACTTCTAGGAGAAGCGAGTGAAGAGGGTCAAGCTGCGAGTGAAGAGGGTCACATGCCTCTCACGGTCTCACCACACCACTGCCTAGAGAAGCGCTTGCCCTGCCCTCCTCTCCCACCCTCCATTTTATCGCGCTGTCCTGTTTTGGTGTCTTGTTTAGGCAGGTCTCTTCATGCTATTGGTACAATCAAGCAGCCCCTCCTCTCTTAGGATGGTGGGCCCATGGGAGGAGAAATGGAGTAAATTGCAAGCTTGGGGGTTGGGGGTGTATATTGTCCACAAATTGTGAGGGGGCAACTATGGCTGTTAGCCATCGATTATAGAATATAAGGGAAAATGTCAATATTATTGTGACGTATGAACTTGGGTATAATAATGGATCCCATGACCTTCAATGGACATATTTGTTGTTCTTGCCATCTAAAGGCTCGTCTGATTTCGTTGCGTGCTTATACATTAATGTTGGGGGAAAAAGTATGCCCCCCCACCTCTGGCCCCAGGCGAAAGTCCCTTAACTAACGAGATTTCGACTCCTGTTGTTCTATATCTTATGTGCAGATGGAAACCTCCGTCTCCCGCAGGCGTCCTAGCGGAGGTCGATGCTTGTCAGGGCGGGCTGTGAGGGCAAGGCCCGGAAAAGCCTCCGCCCGGGAGAAGGCAAGCGGCGAAGGCTGGAGAAGCGCTGACCAGGAGAAGGACGGGAGGCACCATGCAACGAAGGCCTCGGCCTCCGCGGACAGCCCACGTGCGGGCGATGGGTTTGGCCCGCAATCACGAGCGCGGCCCAGTCCATGGTGGGAAGCAGGACAAAGACTAGAATGCCCCCGCAGAAGGGGTTGCAATGAGGAGAGCGGATGACAAGAGTGCCCCTAGGGTTTGGAGGGCAGAATTATAAGCGTTCGTGTGGGGAAGGTGAAGAGTCCCCCTATAAAAGGAAGGACCCCCTATTGTAAAAAAGGGTTGTTGAGAATATTAATAAGAACCTTTAATACTTGGCACGACTTTCAAGGATCCTCGAGTGGGACCGGGGAACGAGGGCGGAGGTCCCAGACCTTCGCCTCCCTACCGAAACACTCCGCACCGCGAGTGACCTCCGCCTACTCTGCGCTTTGCACCACCACTGTCGGCTAACTACCTCGCCAACAATTAACTATAATTATTTTTTTCCCTTAAAATTGAACTCAGATGATATCTATTGAACCACTAGAGCTTCAAAGAGTTGCAAAATTGATGTCATCGTGCCAATGATTTCTCTCTTGAGTTTTCCTCCCTTGTAAGATGTCATATCGCTTAAATGCAGTGCATTAAAACTTAATATCATGCATATCTACAAGCAAGTTATAAATTGTGAGTTATTAATGCTCCAAGAGATATATGCTACTATTTTAATTGCAAGAGATACCTGTATTTGGAAAGGAGAGTGCTCGATACAACATGATTAGAGAGATACTCTTTTTTTGCGACCATATTTTATTAAGAGGAAGTAGATAAACATTACAGATTACTACTATGTCAGGGGTAAACCGTAAACGTCATCAAGCTTACCAAAGAGGAGGACCAAAGAGACATAAAAAGAAAAAGAGAACCACGGATGATCTCAATTGTAGGAGACATGCTGACGCCCAATAAAAGGCCACCTAGGGTACGAACTCCCTAGATAGTAGAGATCCAACGTCGTGCCCGGTCAAAGAGGCTGTGCACAAACCAACAGACGCCATGAATCCTTGACGCCGCTCAGCCAAAAAAACATGTCAACCTCCAGGGCAAAGTCATTCAGGAGACACTCGAACTCATGACAAGGTGCTGAATAATTTGATATTTGTGCAAACCAGTACTCATTTCACCAAATGGAGGGCGAGAGTATCTTGCTAAGATAGTGGAGTGACGGTAGCTGGTATTAAAATTTTGCAGCAGTCGCTCCTCTCTTTCAACTGTCAACTAATCTCCACATAGAAAAAGTTTAACTAATCCACTAGAAGCTCGTCGGCAAAAGCTAGAAGATCTCTACTCAGTTTGGTGATGCTTTTGTCTACCATTTGTTCTTCTTTTCTTGAAGAAATGAGCGAGCATAAAGTAGATTGCATAAAGTAGATTATATGTTCAAGATGCTATGTTTTGCAATTCAAGTAAAGAAACACACCCTTGTACAACACATGAAGAAAAACAAAGTGGGAAAGGAGAGAAAAAGGACTAATACAACAAAACGGACTACTAAAGCTTTTCATTGCTTTGGCATCGCTGATTCACAACAATTTTTGATGGACCAACCATTTGTGTGTCACCTTAAAGTGGGATTTATTTTTTTCATATATACAAATCTATACATACATGTTGGGTTATCGTGTTCTACATGCTAACCTTAAATCTGTGGACTTACATAAACAATTGACCGCATATTTAATCAGTCTCCGGTTCAGCAACGCTAAGCAATTACAAACACCTTGCTCAACATTTCTCGGGTTGTTGTGCCATTACATCTTTATTATCTCCTTTTCCCTTGCCCAGTCCGTCCCACTGTACACACAAATCCTTCTGGTGGTGATCAAATCATTTGTAAATGAGACCTTCATTATTACAAAAGCAGCAATCGTACTACAGGAAAGGCGTTGATAAAATCATGACGTTTTGTTCTGTTGCCTTCATTACCAACTCAGACGACTCTGTCTTCACAAAAGAACAATAACGGGGGGCATTTCTTTCACAGAGCACCAATCTTCAAAGTCTGTGTCATATGATAAGAGCTATTCACACGACATTACAAAAGTCAAATCATGACAAAAGCCATTTTACTACCAGGTGCAGGTAATGACAAGAGGACCTTCAAGTTATTACTGGCTTTGGCACGAGGCGACTGCATGCGTGTCCCTTACGAGGAGCACAGATTTGACGGTAGCGTTAACAATAATCAGGCGTGGACAAAAAGGTCACAAGTGCAACCACGTCGCCGAGAATTGTAAAAGCCCAAAAAATGCCAGACTCATCGATCTGGTGGTATGGTACCCTCCCTGCCTGTCTGTACTCTGTACTCTGTACCTGTAGTAGATACTACACGCCCTTACCTTACGAGTATGTACGCTGAACTCGCAGCATACGTACATATTTCCTGCATCAGAAACAGAGGAGTTTCCGTAGAATATAAGTGCATATGTGTGCAAAAGCATCTTTTCAGCCTCGCAAAAAGATAAAATTGTCCTCATGGTTGGCGGTGCACGGAGACAAAGCACCGAACAGTGCCGCAAATGATGGCAACGTGGGCGCTCGATTTACTTAATGCATGATGTGCACGCTCTCTTGTTGGCTTCTCCGGCCGCGCCCGCGCGCGCCTTGATTAATTATAAGCTGAAGGAGCGAGAAAAGGCTTGGCTTTACTGCATGATCCGTCTCTTTGCCAGTGCCAGGTGGTGTCGCTGATCGGCAGTGCTGTTTGTTGAGGTGCATCCCCTCCCCTCCCCCGAGAGGCCGAGACACCGTGATGACTAATCATCAATCGGCCGGCCGACGTGTAGATTGATTGCTACTGATTTCTCATCATGATTAGTCGACACCGCCCGCCCCATGTCCTCTTCTCATCGCCGATCATTCTTCCTTGTTTCCCAACAAAACAATCAGTACAGTGGATGCGTATCGCAACTTCACAAGCACCGCCGCAAGATTATTGTGGGCTGCCGATGTGTGTGTGTTTGCTTTGCTCCTACAAAGGAAAGAGCAGTGGCTTGTTTGTTGGAAAAGAACAGATATTGCTTCTAGGTACGCGTAGTAGTAGGAGTCCTGAACGCCGAAAGATGTCCTGCTAATGCAAGATTTGCCGCCGCACTTACGGCTCCTCCTCCTACTACTACTTGATTCCAGTTCACGCTCGCAGTCTTTAGCGGCTATCATCATTGGAACAGCTCAAATATGATGATTGCTCTTCGTAAGTTGGCCCGACGCGGCCAGCGGGTAGCAGCAATATTTTCTGCGTCTCTTCTCGATCGCGGGACGGCGGCAGCAGATCAGAGAGAGTACCAGACCAGCAAAGTACATACTGGAGTGGCCTATACAGCCTACAGGTACAGTCGTGCAGGTCTGGCTCGGCTGAGCTCATCAGTGATCGAGTTGGCGAAAGAGGCTTGCTTTGCAAGGCAAGCGTGGCCACGTAAGCGTCCAAGCCCCTCCTCGCCTAGTCTTTGCCTACGTCTCGCCTGCCTGCCTGCCCGCCCGTGCCTGGCGCGTGCGAGTAATTGCTGCGGCCGCACCGCACGCTTGCACGGCAAGAGGGGCGCACCGCACCCGGCACGGCATTCCTGCCGCGCGCAGTGTAGTGCACAGCGCCCAGCCCCGTGGCCCGCGGGTCGCAGTAACTCGGCGAGCCGCGGAACCGGAGGGGAAGCGAAACCCGTGCGGCGCGGAGTACAGTGTACTACACGTACATAACGGGTGGAGGGAGTACGTGAGCGCGTCACATGGCCGGCCGCGCGCGGAGCGTGCCGAATTAAACGAGAGTACCCGAGGAGCCGCGGAAGACGCCGGCCGACGCCCCGCGCCACTCGACTCGACCACTGCGTGCGTACTACGTACTAGTGGGTGGGTACTGCAGCTACTGCGCCTACTAAACCCAACTCATTAAAACTTGGCTCGCTTGCGCGTACGACGAGTAGGACGGAACGGACGGATGGCCGGCCCCCCTCCGCTGCGTACGCTTGGTGGCGCGCTGTTCCGTCGCTCGCTCGTCCTCCTGTCCTCCCGTGCGCTGCGCCCAGGGGACGACGCTTCGGCCGCGCGGACTTGCCTGTCTCGGTATGCCCATGTGACGTTTGTTTCCTTCCTCCTGTTTGTCCCCTCGGCGATCGGTGTGCTGTGCTGCCTCGGGCGCATGGCAGGCACTATACTACGGACCACGATTTGGCGCCACATGTGTACTAGTTATATGGCGCGGCCGGTTCGTGTCTTGATTCGAGCCCGGGACGTGTCGACAGATTCACGCCCGCCCGGTCCTGTGAATACATCACCGTTGGGTTTTGAAACGGCTTTGCATCGGTACTAATACTACGGCCTGTGCGGCCTACGCCATGCTCCGGAAATTGGATTCGTGTGTGAAATCTTTCTTTTTCTTTCTTCGGGTGTATGTGAGAGCAGTCAATCCCATCGGGAAGGTTTGAAAAAATGCCCTTGGTACATCGCTTTTATAGCTCCAGCTTCTAGTTCTAGACTATGGTACTACAATAAATTGAAAAAAAAAAGGGTACTGTGCAATGCGGCACCACTGATAGACTGAGATCGATCATCAAAATTCAAAATACATGAGTTCTCAATTCGTTGATGAACTATATGCCCCGTTCCGTTCACAGTCCGGACTCCGTAGCATGGCATGGCGTTGCGGAATGCCGGCACTGAACCGAACAGCACCCGACCGCGGCAGGATTGCCGTGCAGGCCATCACGATCCTGGGATTTGCTTTCCAAAAGGGACGCATCAATTCGATCGGCAACCGATGGAGTGGAACTAACGCCGCACCAGCGAAGGAGGGCGACAAACCATGCGGAAACCAAGTCGCCAAGGCCAATGGCACATCTCGATAGCTGCTGCACGAAATTAAGACTTCGGAACCGGACGAGCTACCGCTACCAAACTGCAAGCATAACGCCCAAGGGAAGCAAAGGGGAGTCTTCTCAGCACTAACACATACAGACCCTGCATACGCAGACGCAGGAATGGAAGGTGCTATGGTCCTGGCCAGAATCCAAGATTTCCTCATCGATTGAGCTGGAAGCCAGCTACTACTCTTCCATACCAGCCGGGGGGACAACTACGCAGGGGGGACAACTACGCAGGACAAAGACAAGGCCGATGTACCAGGGCAAACAAACTTTGGTATAGAAAAGCCAAGCATCAACCATTCGAACAAACAAATATTTTTTTTTTCACAAAGAAAACAGTCAAACTTCAACTTACAAGACGTAGATAATTACACGGAAGACGTATGTATATTTTGGAACTAGATTGAGTGGGAAGACACGGATGAAGTTCCACTATAACCACGGACCAATTATGATTCCTTTTCCCGTTAATAATTTGATGTAGCAGTTGCAATGAAATCATGTAAAAAAAAAAAAAAAACCAGCTCCTAGCTACAATCGTTTTCATGATGACTCTGCCTGTAACAACTCCAGCTTATTGTTATCTGACCCTGACAATACCTCAAGCCTTCTATAATGGCGGAGCTTAGACACCAGCCTGCTCTTTGACACATGAGAACCCCTCAAAAGACTCAGTTCACAATACAAAATACATTGGGGCTTCTCTTCCTTGCGGACCGGGTACTATGCTGCGCTAATAAATCCAACCAAAAATGTGGCCCAATCTGTTGGTACACCCGATGGCCCAGGGCTGCATCATGCTCCCTCCTCCCATTAGACCTTAAGGTCATCCGACATTGCAGAAGGTATACAGTGTGTCGTCAGAATGTCTTGGGTAGCAGCCTTTGCAGTTTTCGTCTCGAGGACAACAATCTACCAAATCATATATTATAGTTGTTACTAACTTCAAGTAATTAAGCAACCAATTTGTGGAGCAGTTTTTTCATCATGTGATGTGATAGACTGATAGGTAACTTTATTTCAATAAAAATCCTATCTTATAATATAAGGCAACAGTCTAGCTGTCCATGGCCAATTTGCCAACAAAAATGATTTGTTAGACCAGCGAAGCCATGAAACATTATATAGGAGTGAAAATATAATTTGTGGGGGAAAAATGCCTACCTAACATCAGTTATTTTCAGGTATTTAAGTCCATGAGAAATAGGCTTTTATTAGCTGGAAAAGTCAAATAAAGAAAGAAGATACCTGGTCATACTCCAGATCAAACTTCAAAAATTCATCCTTGCAGTTTTCCACCATGGTCGCTAAGTTCTTTAAATTTTTTACAGGCTGACCATTGAAAGCAAGAACCTGCAAACAATACAAAAATGGAAAGTTTCAGTCACTACAGTAGTGGTAGAACAGACATTGTCGTTCAAGCCTTCAACAACAATATACTGCAGGAAATGGCTTAAAAGACATGCTACTAACCACAGAACTAGAAGCTTTTATTACCTGAGTATTGACTATTTCTTCATAACCTATATTGATATCTGATACAAGCACCTGCGCAGGTTCAATGCAACCCATTATGAAAAAATTAAGTGAATCATATTACAGAGTTATATTCATTATTAGATGTTAATATGTGAAGAACTTCAAACCTGTGATACCACCACAAGTTGTTCATCAGGTGATTCTGCCATCGCATGTAAATGCTTCACCAACAACTTGACAGGTGCATCATATTCATAATCTTTTCCATACTGATAAATAACAAAGATCAATCAGCTTAAAGGATGAAAGACAAAGTCCTCATTTAACATTCCCATATTTAATAATTATATATGTTCAAAGTGATGTTAGTTTCTGCAGAAGTAGATTTAAATATTGGATTTTTAAAAAGTCCTGTGTGATTTCAAAATCTTCTTGGGATCACTCAAAAGAGGAAGCTAGGAGAGCTTGTACAAAAACTGCTTGTCAAATTACATAACACTAACACTAACTTCATCATGGTTTATATGTCTGATGAGGCTTGCTTCGCAGTTCGCATCACTATTTTTGCAATTGGCTGGCTGCCTGGTTGCATGCATCACCATACACTACAACCTATGGCACATAGATCTAACTAGTACTCCCTCCATTCCAAATTGTAAGTCATTCTGGCTTTTCTAGATATATATAGCTTTTGCTACATATCTAGATATACATAGTAAAAGCTACGCATCTAAAAAAGCAAGAACGACTTACAGTTTGGAATGGAGAGGGTATATGGTAATTATTACATCCTACACCCTTAAAATAACAGTTTACCAACAAAGGATCTCTACAGGACCAGTTAAAGAGAATCTACAGCTCAAATGATTTTTCAAAATCAAAGAACTTCCAACTGCTGCTGGCTACATAAATCAAGCACATGCACTGCAGACTGATCATTCTCTATACATGTGACCGCAAAATACTTAAAATTGTATCATGGTAACAAATAAATTTCAGTGAAAAATTTAAAAAATGTTGTGTTTAAGACATAAGTACCGAGCATAAGACTTTCCAGGAATGCAGCAAATCATACAAATCAACACTAACAACCAATGGTGTGCTCTTATATTCATTAATTATTTAATTGAATGCAAGGAAAATGAAGAAAGAAGCTATCTACAAACCTCGGATCGAAGATATGGAACAGAGACAGCTGCAAAAACAAAGCCAGCGACTATGTAATATGAAGGTGGCCTGCCCTTCACATGAGCCGCAACAAGTCGCTTGTGAGTTGCTAGCCTTATTTTAAATTCATGAACTTTTGAATCACGCAGAACTTTAACAAGAGCTTTCTCGCCAGTATATTTCTGCGAAACCAGATAACTGAAGCCAATACGCTCGCCATGCCTGAAAGGAACTGATGACCAACAAAAAGATGGTAAGAAACAAATTAGCATGAGATGGTTGCCATTTCTAGTTCATTTAGCACAGCTTTCAATGAAACTTCCATACCCAAGCTATAAATTTGTGACAAACATCTAGAGCTAGCAGCAAGTCAGGTTAACTAGAAGAACTGTACAACAGTACAAGACATAAAAGTAAGACATGCATGACACTTGACGCATTGACACATTGGTAGCGCTTTACAGCAAAATAGTGCACTGCATGCTAACAGGTGAGCTAAAAAAGTAACAATATTCATAGACTAGAGAGCTACGACTAACCTGTTCCATCATTAGCAATGTCAACACCATCAAAGCTAAGAATAATATCAGATGGTTGTAAGCATCCAGATTCTGGAGCAGTGGGCTCCACCCTCCTGACACGAACACCCTTTTGATCTGGTTTCATTCCCATTGCTTTGCGGAGATCAGGATTCTCCATTTTCTGCCATTCAACTCCGAGTATAGGAAAGCCTAAAATAATACGCAAAAAGAATATGGTAAAACTGTCATGGGAAAATAAAAATATCTAAGAGATAGGCATGAACATCGTAGTACTAAGCATTACATGGAGTTACTAATGGCTAAAAGATTGTCATCAGAGTAAATAGTGATTCTACTTGCACTTAAAGATCACCAAGAACAACCAATAGCTCAACCAGAAGAGTGATAGGACACATAGGCTTTATATATCAACATATTGCTACTTACCAGTACAAGGAATTGAAATAATAGCTCTCTATTTGACTAAAGACCCGATGCCATTCGCAGTAAGTGCTATAAATTAAAGCAATATTAATCATCACACTTCAGGGCATAATAATCACTAGAAGGCAAAACATCATCGTGTGATAAACCATGTAACGGCAACGCTGGAAGAACAGATCCATAAACTGGTACAATTATAGACTAAAGATGTCAATATCATCCGAGTAATTTTGTTAAACTAGCTAGGTGGTTCGAAATAAGAACAAAAAACAATGCCCATTGGTCTTGTAACAGTAGTAGACTGTAGACCCAAATGCATGATTATGCTAATAAAACTAACAGTTATCTTCCAATAATTACAAAAAAGAGCACAATACCTGTGTATTCTCCAGATTTTTTGTAGTCCTCAATGAAATGTGTAATAACTGGAGTCGGTATCACATAACCTATATTCTCTGCATCTTCATGTCTAAGAGATTGAAAAGCTATACCAACACATTTGCCCCTATCATTAAATGCTGGGCCACCTGAATTTCCTGAATTAATAGCTGCATCTATCTATCAACAAGACAAGGCCCGTATTAGACACGTTGGTAAGCAGATAAGTTATGATTTCTAAAAAGATTTACTTCACTTGCAACATCTATCTTTATCAAAAAAGGTTTATTTGAAGTCATAATAATTTCAGGAAAAAAGGAGTTACCTGCAACCCTAGAAGTTCTGTAGAACCATGAACGTATGAAAGTATTTCTATCCTAGAGACCACTCCGCTTGTCACAGATATGGTATCTCCTCCAATTGGATAACCAACAACAGTGACTGCATCCTGAAGAGCCGGTAATGTTCCAAACTCAACAGGTGAAACTCCTTCCCAGAATTCATCGTCATTGACAGTTAATAGTGCTGAGACGAACAGAACAAATGAACAACATCAAATTAGATTGGATAAACACCACGAGAAAAACTCAAGTTAAACTGTATGATAAGCACCATGCCATAATTCATAAATGATGCTATAACATCAGCAGTTTCATAGATACCATATAATTGTTCTTGCTGTTTCTCTTCAAGAAAGAAATATAAACAATACGTAGTAAGCATCTGATTTCACGATTGCATTGGACAAAAATCCAAGAAAACAACAAGAAGAAGAAAATTATCAAGTAAATAAATAAATGTAGACAGTAGCAGGGATGGGGAGAGCGGACGCACCAATGTCGCACTCTGTGCCGATGGCCAGGACGGTGGCAAGGTACTTGGTGTCGGAGCCGCGCTTCTTAAGTTTAACCTGGGTATAGTGCTCAACGGAGTGGGCATTGGTGAGGACACGGCGGCCGCTGATGATAAACCCGCTGCTGCTAGAGCTGTATTGCCTCTTCCGTTGCCACGGCAGCGAGAAGTTGGGCTCCGTGTGCACGCAGAACACCTTGACCACGGCGTCCATGCACGGCACCACCCTCACCACCTCATCCCAGCTCGCGGGGCCTGCCTCGGCCACCGCCACAGCCACCGCGTCGCCTCCATTTGCCACCGGCTTCGGCTCCCCGCGCCGGGGCGGGGACGGCGCGCGAGCCGCGTCCGTGTCGGTGGGGGCCTCATGGCGGCGCGGTTTGCGGCCACGCCGGCCGCGCCGGGGCGGGAGCGGCCGCCGGAGGGGGGGAGGAGCGGTCGGGGGGGAGGGCGAGGATGCCTTGGGCTTGCGCCCCCGCTTGCGCTTGCGCTTGTTGGAGGCGGAGGAGGGATCGTCCATGGTGGCGGGCTAGGGTTTCGCGGCGCGGAGGAGGGGCCGAAAGTGCCGAACCGGGGAAGACGAGGACAGGGGTCGGCCCGGTCGGAGTAATATGGACCGGTTCGAGACGGGCCGTGCAGGCCGGGAAAACGATCCTTATGGGCTGGGTGCCCGCACACCTTTATCCTTCCCCAAGAGGCCCTGAGCCAGACACAGCCCCAGCTGCCAGCCCTCCTGGCCCAACCTCGCGTCTTCACCGTGGCCCTGAGCCAGACACCGCTCCCACTCGCACACAGTCACGCACTTCAAACCCCTCCCTATCCTGACGGCGGCGTGAAGATCGGACGGAGCTTGGCGGCGGCGCGGTGCGGGCGTGCGGCTGCCAGTGCGCCCGCGGCGTTATATCCTCTGCGACTCTTCGCGCAGTCGTGGCGGCTGCTGCAGCGGGGCGGCGGCGGCGCGTGTGTTCCTCGCTAGTCTCGTGCCCCGTTCTACCCGCCTCTAGCTTCGAATCCTAGCGCCTCGCCTCCGCATCCTAGCGTTTGCCTGTCCCCACCGCCAGCCATGGAGGCGGTGGTCGTCGACGCGGGCTCCAAGCTGCTCAAGGCCGGCATCGCGGCGCCCGACCAGGCGCCCCCGCTGGTGAGAACGCGGATCTCTGGGACGCCTCTCGGTGGGTTGTGTTTGTTTTTTCTTGTGATTTATTTGACCTTCTTTTTTCTTGGGCGGCCGTTTGCTGTGCAGGTGATGCCGTCGAAGATGAAGCTGGATGTGGAGGACCAGGAGCTGGCTGACGGCGCGGTGGTGGAGGAGGTGGTGCAGCCGGTGGTGCGCGGCTTCGTCAAGGACTGGGACGCCATGGAGGACCTACTCAATTACGTCCTGTACAGGAACATTGGGTGGGAGATTGGGGACGAGGGCCAGATTCTCTTCACTGAACCGCTCTTCACACCCAAGGTGATGTATTTCCCTTGCTTGAATAGAGCTCGTTGCGAACTTGAGATGCTTCATGTTTTAGCCTTGCTGATGGGGCCCAAAATTGTTTTTAGGACAACTAAATGTGCTAGAATTACTAATGGACTAGTCGGGGCTTTTTTTTTTGGCTTGGCTTATAAGTACTAGTTATTAATTATTAATTAGGTTGGGGTATTCTGGACTTGTGTCTTGAACTTGTAACCCAACATTTTTTTTTTTTTTTTACATGATTGTTTTTGAAGTTTCATGATCTCAAATCATGACTCAAAATTAGATGGTCATGCCATATGTACTGTAAACTTTGATGTCAAACACTTTGTTATATTGGTGATGTGTGTGCATAGTGGATATAATGACCTATGTGGAAGTTGATAACAATAGTTGAACTATATAACTGAATTTGTTATTCCTTTTCATACCAGAGCTGAAATGATGGACCCCGATATTTTGTGGCTGCTGCAGCCTATGTTTAAGGTCACTGCAAATCTTGGTGTTGTATAGGATCCACACTAGAGCCTACAAGTCTGGCCTCCAGGTCAAATTTGGTGTGCTTTTTAATTTGAAAATTCAAACAAGCTAAGATGAAATCAATAGTTGAGTCTATCTATGTGCCAGCTACAAAGTATTCAATAATGGTACCTGGTGGGCTTTTCTGGTGATGTTTCGCAGATGCTGGCATCATCACAGCACATGTTTGTATATTGTCTGATGCATCTCCTAAGTATGCTTTGGACATATAGGAACTTCCAAAAAATAACATCTTGTACTTTCTTAAATTTTTGTCTTCCATTGTTCATGTTCTGAGTGTGTCTAATGCATTTTTCTAGTAGTTCTTTTGTACATTTGAATTTGATTATAATGGTTCTCACATCTCTTAATGCTTTTCGCAGACCCTTCGGGAGCAATTGGTGCAGCTTATGTTTGAAAAGTTCAATGTTTCAGGCTTTTATGCCTCTGAACAGGCTGTATTGTCACTGTATGCTGTAGGACGCATTTCCGGATGTACTGTTGACATTGGGCATGGGAAAATAGGTAATATCACAAAACCAAAGCATCTTTAACTTTGGATGTTTCAGATTTAGATTTCAATTATGTTTATTCCACATCTGGCTTTTGTTCGTGTAGCAATGCTCTGAAGCTATTGACCTTTTCCTTCATTTATTTCGGTATAAAAGGGCCGTCCTTTACAGTAGATTTTGATTTCGTGAATGTTTAATTCAGTCCTCTTGTCAGCTTTCACTGCTGTTGATTTCCTTGATGCAAACCAGCACATGTCGAAGGCTTGCAGGGAAAGCAGATATGTTCCCTTCTGAGCTCAAAAGTTGTGCAATAGGGAAAAAAATGTCAACTAGTGATTGATGATCTTTAAGGATACACAAGAACATCACATGTGGGTGACATAAATTCTTTATGCAAACAATTTTCAGGGTTGTTTATATTACAATACAAATATCAAAAATTCAAAAGTTTTTTTTCCTCGAAAACGCAGGAGAGCTGTGCATCATTATATTAACAAGATGGAAAAAAGAAAAGTGCCCAAACAACACCAAAACTCAAAAAACCACACACAGAGACACACTGCTGCTGCCCTTAGGAATGCTCGCTCCTGCATCAGAAACTATAAATGACCCATCAACCAAAAGACTGGGCGCTAACCACCCGGAGCAGTGGCAACTGGGAGGGATAAACCTCAAGCCCCTGCCAACGACCATGTGCTTCTACAATATTTAGAGTTGCGCAATAAAAAAAACACTTGTTGCGGTGTGTCCATAATGTCCAGGCTCCAAGGATAATGAGGGAGTTGATCCGTTACTTTGCAGAAAGGTTATGGGTTTTATGCAATTAATTAATTAATTAATTAATTAATCTAGTCTAATTAATGTAGCATGAACCATGATTTGTGTCATACTGTTGTAAGGTTGTGCTGTTTCATTCGTGTATCCTCGCCAATATTTTAAAAGGCGACGCCTAGCTCCACCTTGGCGCTAGGTGGAGCTGTATCACCTCACTTAGCACCTAGGTGTCTTGTCTAGGGTTTTTTTTTTTTGTGTGTGTAGAGATGTTTTGGGCTTGATGTATGCTTGAAAATGGAACATATTAGAGATGGAGGAAGATGAGTTGCAGTATATCACTCATGGATGTATGATAATCAGTTTCTGATAAAGCTATTTGAGAGAACAATACTTATATTGCATATAGAGATTGAAGATATAAAATGATAGTGGAATCATTTTGAAAAGCCATTTTGAAAAGCATTTGCATATTTATAAATATTTTCATAAATATAACATAGATAAAATGCCAAAGTTGCATCTGAATAACGAGTGGATGCCTGGAACAACACTCTTCCCTTACCAAAGGAGCACATTATATTATGAAGCCTCACATCTAACAAAATAACCAAAAGATAATAATAGTATACCTGAAGAAACAGTGCATAATCATTACACCTGCTTCACATCTTTTTAAAATCTTGATTTCGTAGTTGCCAGTGACTTCCAGGTATGCATCATAATTATACTCATCACCATTAACTCTGTTAGCACATCAAAGGCGCAGGAACTAGAAGATTTCTTAAGCTATTGGTTCATTTACGGGAATGTGACTGCATGCTTGTGTTTTAAAATTGTTTATACTTGCATTTATCTTGTGATTTTTATTAATTTAGTCTTTCAAAGCTCTTACTCATTTTTGGGTGATTTGTTTAGCATGGCATAGTTGACTACTTTACAAGAGACACGTGGCATAACTAATCTTTTGATTGGCTAGCTTTAACTAAAGTAGAATTTGCCTATATTTTGGTTCAGATGCTCAGTTATGACCATCCAGTGCTTGTTTTACTTCACTAATTAGTATGTACTCTCACTAGACTCTCTTCTATAGTGGTTGGCAAGCAAGGCTGACGTTGGAGAGTGACATTTGCTTCTATTTTACCAGATATTGCTCCGGTTTGTGAAGGAGCTGTTCAACACATAGCTTCTAAGAGATTAGAGATTGGGGGAGTTGACTTGACAAACCTATTTGCACAAGAACTGAAAAAATCCAATCCATCAGTAAACCTTGATGTTTCTGATGTTGAGAGGCTGAAAGAGCAGTATGCATGTTGCACAGAAGATCAGTCGGCTTTTGAAGCTATAGAAAGCTCTTGCCAACCAGAAAGGCACACTCTTCCTGATGGGCAGGTAGGTTATTATATGTTTTTTTTTTTTGCTGTAAATCTTCTGTCAAATATACAGTCCTCTCTTATTGTGTGATTGATTTTCTAGTCTACACTAATGCATAATTATTGTGTCCTTGCCTCTTTTCTTGCTTTTGGGTCCAAATACAGTAATGAATCTGTACAAACTAGTCTTTTATAACCACTTCTTTCTCCAGGTTATAACAATTGAAAAAGAGCGGTACATTGTTGGTGAAGCTTTATTTCAACCACGTATATTGGGCTTGGAAAATTATGGTATCGTTCACCAGCTAGTTACTAGTGTCTCAAATGTTTCGTCAGAGTACCATCGTCAACTGCTTGAAAATACCATGTTATGTGGTGGCACCGCATCAATGACTGGTTAGTTATTGATTCATATGCCAGATGCCTTTTGTTCTTGATATGCACCTTTATTTTATTCAACCTTGTGAGCTATATGTCAAATGCATATCTATTCACTAGTTGATATGCACCTTTATTTTATTTAACCTTGTGAGTAATATCAATTTTTTTTAAAAAAACCTTAGTGGATTTAACATATGTTTTCTAGTTGAACACAGCTTCATTCAAAATGAAAATCTGCCTTAGGTATGAACTGATTGTGTGGATGCCAACCTATGCACCACTAGTCTGGTACATTCTCTGTTGTTATGTTCCCTGTAATAAAAAAAAAGTTATCAGCTTTGATATTCTGTTAGAACTTCGAAATTTCATTTGATAGTTGCCCTATGCATAAGTAGTCAAATATTATGGCGAATATAGGTAGGGTTAAGTGGTCAAATATTATGGCGAATATGGGTAGCAATAGTACAACTGGAAATGGAAAGTATGTTAGCTAAGAATTGGGTTGCTGAAACTGATTTATCGCATAGATACATTTCATGTCATGGTTACAACTTTGCATGTTCGGCTCTCTTGGAAGTTGTGTATACAGCTTGTCCATCTTTATGAGTAATTAATCTAAACTCGTCTAGTTTTGCTTGGACTCATTTAATCACTAAGGTTTATTATCTCACTTTCTTTCCTCAAGGCTTTGAGGACAGGTTCCAGCGAGAAGCAAATCTGTCTGCTTCAGCAATCTGTCCATCACTTGTGAAGGTACCCTCATTGCTGCTCCTAGTCAATCCCCTTCTCACTTGCCTGGCTATTACTAACTTGAGCAATGTTTCCTGCAGCCCCCTGAATACATGCCTGAGAACCTAGCAAGGTACTCGGCCTGGTTGGGTGGTGCGATATTGGCCAAGGTCGTTTTCCCTCAAAACCAGCATGTCACCAAGGGTGAGTATGATGAGACGGGGCCATCCATTGTGCACAAGAAGTGCTTTTAGAGAACTGCCTTGAACTAGCACGGTTGGTGCACCATTTGCAGCTCTTAATGTCACAGATGTGCTCATACCTTAATGTTGCAGACGCTGATGCTTGTGTGTACACCTTACTCCAGCCACAGTTCATACCTGACTGTTTGCAAAGTGTTGATGCATCTAAGCTCGGTTAGTTTGTATTGCCCCTTAGGTTTATTTAGAGTGCAATAGAGTGTAACATCGCCATGTATTTGTTAGGAGTTTTAGCCAATTGCCCATTTGTACTGCTAGTAGTATCAGATTCCCTTTTCAATCTCTATATAGGAAAGCTGCAACAAAAGAAGGCCAACGAGCGTGGCCACGTCGCCGGCTTTACTCGGCCGTCCGATCGGGCGCGTGGACGGCCCAGATCGGGCGAGCCTCGGTCATTTTGCGAAAAAAGTCCTTCATGTTTCGAAAATCGACCTGCGGTCCCGAGGCCAGAAGGGGAGAGAGAGAGGAAGGGGCCGCCCCGTGCCGCCACCACCACCGCCCGGGACAGCCGCTTCCTCGCCGCGGCCGCTGGCTGAACGGGCCGACCCAACAACGGCCGCGCCGGCGTCCCGGGGCATGGCTAAGCGACCGGGGGGCCGTCGCTGGCGGGGGGCCCGAGCAGCGCAGCGTGGCGGGGGTGCCAGACCAGCGCCCGCCCGTCCCGGCCACCGGTTGGCAGAATCCATCCGGATCTGGGCTCGGCCGGCCGGATCTGGACGCGCCCCGGCCACCACCGTCATGGAAGAGAGAGAGGGCACAAAGAGAGAGAGAGAGAGAGGGGCTGCGGACGCCCGCGCCCTCTCCTCGCTTTGCCTCTATCCGCCCGGAGCAGAACTCCGACGAAGCAAGAACGCCGCCAGCCGGAGCCAAGGCCGCAGGCACCGCCTCCTGCTCTGCTCGCCTTGGCCAGCCTCGCCGGAGCCCGCCGTCGGAGCTCCGCGCCACGGCCGCCGGAGCCGAGTGGCACTGGAACGCCGTGCCGCTGCTCCGTGCGCCTCCCTGCTCTCTCTCCCTTTCCCTCCCTCTCTGTCCTCCCTTTTTTCTCCCTCCTGACCGCACAGCAAGGGACAGAGGCAAGAACAGACGCCGGTAGTGGAGGATGTCAGACATCCCCACTCCCATACCGCCCCAGCCAATGGGAGTGCGCCACCTCGCCCTTGGGTCCCACACAGCAGCAGCAGCCACTCCCTCTTCCTTTCTTACCGTGAACCCCATCCACAAAGACCAATCAATGGAGGAGGAGGTCCACGACACAGTACAGGCAAGGTTGAGGACCCAGTCACGCCCGGCCCTGAACACAGCACAGACCCACGCGTCAAGAAGAGAAGAAAATGCTACGCGT
This sequence comes from Chrysopogon serrulatus, assembly GCA_015844335.1. NCBI lineage: Eukaryota > Viridiplantae > Streptophyta > Magnoliopsida > Poales > Poaceae > Chrysopogon > Chrysopogon serrulatus. Next base: position 121,696 of record JADLZL010003733.1, read on the forward strand.
ACCTGACAAAGTGTACACGGACGAGTGAAAATATATTTTCCCTTGCCCACAAAATCTCCAGAAAATTTCTATATAAACTAGGTACACTCTAGATCCTATCCAATTCTTTCCACTCCATTTCATTTATCCTAATTCCCAGAAATTATTTCTAAAATATACTCCAACTTCCTTTCTCCCATTCCATCTTTCAAAATTCATCTCTTTCTCATCCTAAATCCGAATTATTTGATTCCCCACCAAAAATCTTTTTAAAATCATGCCCTTCCTCCTAAACACCGAACTAGCATCACACCTCGCCGGAGCCGGGGGCTGCCGCTGGCCGACATAAAAGTAAATTAAATGGTAAGCTTTTTAATTACTGAAAAATTCTTGGAAAATTTCTAAATAAACTAGAGTCACTATAGATCATATCTATATATTTGCCACTGCTTTTTCATTAACTAAAGTGGTACAAATAAATTGCACGTTCCTTCAGTTCGCGTTTTATCGATAAACTTAATAATTTCATTATCTTTCGTGTCCAATTAAATTCTAGATATGTTTACTTTCATTCTTTTACTTTGCATACATATAAATACATAGAATAATACTTGAATATATATGGTTTACGATATTCTGCACATGAAAGTTCCTTTAAGTCCAATAACATTGTTATTATACTCAAAAGAGGTATTCAGAATAGAAATTAGTTAACTCTTTCAAATATAAAATATTTCAAAAAAATATGTGCTATTTGAGTTAGGCGAAAATCTAATAAGTGGTACTTATAGAATCAAGACATAACCTCAAAACTTTGTTCAAAGTTCATATAAAACCGGATATAACACATACATATAATTTAATTATTCCTAAACAGAAAATACTCCTCCCTCTTTAATAAATACTTTTACCCCTTCTTTCTAAAACCATGCGTAGATAATAATTTTCAATTAAAATAAAAAAAGGCCAACAATAAAAAAGAAAATAGCCACACATTGGCCATAAGCGGCAACGCCGCGAACATTTCTAGTTTACATTATGATCCATTATCTGTTCAGCTACTGCTAGTGAAAGAGTTATTTGGATCAAGCCCGCACACTAAGCGTGTCACAGTTTCTTAGGCATATGTTTAATTCAGGCCATATAATTTGTATACGCCATGCTTTGTTAGCCCTGCGTCCCATGTCATAAATCCTTTGTGACAGGGGTGGCGTTCAATTTATGCGCCACACTTTTTTGCTGTCGCTTACCTATGGTAAGGTGAGTTGTGGCAATACGTGACTAGCAACAAAGCATGCCTTTAATTAAGATAACGCACGAGGATGGCTACATCGACTAGCAAATGGACGCATGCCGTTCGTTATGGATCTGGTTGACGTAATGACGACTTACTAGAGCAAGTATAATAAGGCCATTCTTAGTGAGGTTTCATGGCTTATTTTTTAATACATCTAGTTTTTAAAAATAGTGCAAAAGAATTTTTTCTCATAAAACTATCTCTACCCCCATAAAACTATTACAATCTCTTTATTAACATAACGTTACATTATCATATTTAATGCCTATAAAATTTAATGCAACTTTTATTGAGATTGACCTATGAGGCTATAAAGTTTCGACTAAATCTTTGAGGAGGAAGGGAGAGGAAAAGAAAAGAGGTTGAAGTGGAGGAGAGGAGAGAAGAAAGAAGAGAAATGAATTGTAGCTTACAACAGTTAACTAATATTAATCTTGCTCTTATAGACTCTGATCTGCCTGTTTAGTCGCAACACTAATATATATATATATATATATATATATATATATATATATATATATATATATATATATATATATATATCAAATTGTTTCTGGAAGATTATGATACCAAAACCGGGGGGCAAGCTTGGACCTACGGCGCATAGGTTTTTGTACCTTTGTTTTTTTTTGAGAAAGATTTTGTAGTTTTGTGCTCGAGGGCACTGACAAGGTTGAAATATTTCAGAAATTTTAGGGCTCCTTTGGAATACAGGAATTCAAAACCATAGGAGAAGGAAAAACGTAGGAATAGTATAGGGATGCATGTGTAAAACATAGGATTGTAAAATGTAGGAATGTTGGATGAAATGTTGTTTGGTTGGGGCATAGGATAAACAAAGGATTCATTTTGCAGGAATAGAAAGATCAAATCAAACTAATACCAAATGCATGCTTTGCATGTGTTTCCTCTCTTTGTGATAGGGTAGAACAAGCCACAATGCACTATTAGAGCATCTCCAACGGTTTTGCATATTTTGTTTGGCAAAATTCGGAGTTTGCCAAGTCTCAAATGAATATGGCAAAAGTTCAAAGAGTCAATCTCCAACGGTTTTGCATTATCACTTGGCAAAAAAAGAAATTGTGGACACAAAATTTTTTTTCCCCGATCTATTCTCGCTGCGGACTTCTTTGTCGCGCCATTTGTCAAACCCGAACAGACTTGCATATATGGGAGTCCTTCCCAGATTTTTGCTAAGTTAACAAAATTGTCAACCCCATTTACCAAACCGTTGGATAGCAGATTTTCAGACTTTTGGGCAAAAACAAGATTGCAAAGCCTATTTGCAAAACCGTTAGAGTTGCTACTAGCATCAGCATTCATTTCCTCGTACTTCGTGCATGAAAATTTTTTCAAGAGGTTTGAGTGGATGTTAGAAATCCTATGGAATCAAAACCCAAGGATGAAACCATAGGATAGGAAAGTTTTCTTCACCAACAGGATTTCTCTAAAATTCCTCCAAAAATTCTATGATCCAAAAGCACCCTTATAGTTTAGATTTAGATTCGACGTATTCATCATGTGCAACTAAGCAAGACCATCCATTTGCCACCAAGCAACGATAAATCATAAATGCCGCTCGCCCCTCTCGGAATCGGATTCTAAAGTCCACGACTGCTCCGGCAGTTCAAGATGGCAACGGGTACAAACCCGCTGGGTATTGACATCCCAAACCCACGCCCATTAACTTAAAATGTGCCCGCTAAAAAACCCATGCCCCATCACGGGTTCAAATTTGTGCCCAAACCCATGCCCGCTCGGGTCACGGGTACATAACGGGTCGCCCATCCCGCCACAGCAAGCAGGGCATCAAATAGTCATCCCGTCAGGAGAGTAGTAACTTACTCCCTCCATCCCAAAAAGGATGACGTTTTGGGTGTTCGTGCCACAAGTTTGGCTCGATTTGTAGAAAATACGTACAATATTTATAACTTCAAATAAATTTGTTAAAAAACTAGATCTAAAGATCTTTCTGATGATACTAATTATGATACTAATCAATAACATTTATTATTTATAAAAATTGCCGGCAGTTGTTTCTCGGAAAGCGAGAACATCATTCTTTTTTGACAGAGGGAGTACTAACTTGGCCTACTACTTTATAGCTCATCAATATGCCCAACGTTGAGATCACTTGGCGAGGTGGTACTACTACTCAGTAGCGAGGGGCGAATCCTTGGCGATTTCTCCATCCACCCTGTTTCTCGCCGATTCCTCTTCCGACGGCGTCGCCCGGCCAGAGGGGAAGGGATTGGCTTGAGAAACAGGTGGGGGCCCCGTGATACCTACTAGTTGCTTTGTAGTTTAGGTTGTTTTGCAGTTGGTACTGCCGGCGCCAGTGAGTTCTTCCTACTGGCTGGTGTTATTTGGAGGCAGTCCGTCTCCCTGTGTTGTTGCCGATCTACCATGCGACGGCGGAGAAGTACTATCTCCGACGGTTTCCCCGACATCGTGAGCGGCGGCAACATCAGGTTCTGTGTGTTCCTCCTCTACTTCCTTCTGGTCTGTGTTGGAGGTGGGAGGCTGGCTGTTGTTGATGAGATTGTGGTGCACGGTGATGGTGTTTTATGCGAAGGATTCAATACCAACGATGTTTTCTTTGATGCTATTTCATGCGTTGGTATTCGTGTCCTTTGTGGGCTTCCTTGTGCCAACTGTGTCCACGATGTCAGCAGCATGGCCAACCTTGTTACTAACGACATGGCTGCTGGAGGTAAGAGGAGTGTTTTATACCAACTTGCTGGAAAATCGGGTTGGTTTTCATCTCCCACCGCTTCTGGTGGTTTATTTCCCCTTCTGGGTGGCTCGTCGTCCGGCGCGCCGGGGTTGTTGGTGATTGAGGCGCCAGATCCCTTGCTCTCCGGCGATGTGATGGCCGTTGGCCATCTTGCTTGGCTTGCTCGTTCATCGATCATATGGCATGTTGATGTCTCCAACGTGCTGTTCATGGTGCCACTGCGTCGGGAAGGTGGTCGGCTTCAGGGGCGGCAGCTTCGACCGTCGGCGACGGGGACGACCGGGAGAAACTTGCAAGGACTTAGATGTAATTTGTTTTACTTTCAGGATTGTCTTTGTAAGTTATGGGATGTAAACTATCAGAAGCTTATGTGAAATATAATCCCGGTTTTCTCAAAAAAAAAAATCCAAAGCAAACACTTGACTGCCAAGCATGCGCGTGGGCCACGGCCCCCTGAAATGGTAAATGGTCATGGCTAGCAGCCCGCCATATCCTCTGTCCAGTGCATGCACTACGGCCCACTAGCTAGCTAGCTGCAGCATTCACGTAATAATAAGGACTAAGAAGCATGCATTTTGCTAAAAAACGTAAGGAGCATGCATGTTTTTTGTTTCGTTTAATTTTTTTTGCATTTTGTACCTATTATTTTTCTAATTATATTATGTGATAATATGATGAAGCGGGTTTAAAAAACCCATGGGTTTGCGGATTTGGGTGGTACATGCCCAGACCCATGCCCACAAACCCACTGGGTTTAGTTTTTTTTCCCATTAACAAACCTACGGGTAGAGAAATTGACCCATATCCTTACCCTAATAGAGTAAAAACCCATCGAGTTTCGGATCTCGGGTACCCATTGCCATATTGACCGGCAGTCGCTCCATCCACGCCGCCCGTCAGCATCCAGCTCGGTCCGTTCCAGCCTTCCAGGTGACAAAAATACCAGCCCAGCACCAGCAGCCCATCTAAGCCCATGAGGACAGTACACCGCACAAGAGCACGCCAGTACACGCGCAAGAACACCGTGCCGCCGCCGCCTAGCTCGCTCCCCTGCTCCTAGCGCCTTTCGAAGCATGTCACCGCCGCCGTTGCTCAAGCACCTGCCCCCGGCAACCGCCGCCGCGGCCTCTCCGCGCGCGGTCGCCACCCCCGAGAGGCACCGGGGTTCGCGGCCCCTGTGCACTCCCCGACTCGGGGCCTCCGGTGCTCAGCCTCCACCGCCGTGGCCGGAGCTTCCACCGAGGTGACGACGCACGCCGCCTCCACGTGGAACTTCCCGGAATCCTGCTATTGAGGTATTGGTTGCTCGTGACTTACGGGTTGTGCCGTGGTGTTCAGATGGCTGATGCTTCGCTGGACTGGGCGGAGAGGTCGCTGGAGGAGTTGCGTAGCTTGCCGGACCACGACACGTTCTGCCTGATGGCGCTCTCGCCGCTGGACGGGCGGTACGATCGCTTCGTCAAAGAGCTGATGCCCTTCTTCAGCGAGTTCGGCCTGATCAGATACCGCGTCCTCATCGAGGTACTGACATCCGGGACAGTTTGAGCTCCTTGCAAACATTTTTCTTCGCGACCGTGCTATTGCAAACACTGTATCTGCCTACAGTTTTGCGACCGTGCTATTGCAAACACTGTATCTGCCTACAGTTTTGATTGGAGATTGGACGCTTGAGAGCCTGTTTCTGGTGTTACTGTCAATGTTGCCTAGCTGACGTGCCTTTCTTGTTCTTCAGATCAAGTGGCTACTGAAACTTTCTCAAATTCCTGAGATCACTGAGGTGCCTCAGTTCAGCAAGGAAGCCCAGGCCTTCTTGAATGCTATTATTGATAATTTTTGCATTGATGATGCAAAAGAAGTAAAGAAAATTGAGAAAGTAACCAACCATGATGTGAAAGCCGTTGAGTACTTTCTGAAGCAAAGGTGCAGCTCAAATCCAGAGATTGCGAAGGTTGCAACTAGGACCTTAATGTGTACAGGAGTAACTATTTCTGGTTAGACTTAAGCTGAGTGGCATCTTGAACCTGTTTCCAGGTGTCGGAGTTCTTCCATTTTGGCTGTACCTCTGAAGATATCAACAATTTGTCACATGCATTGGCTCTGAAAGAGGGGGTAAATAGAGTTATGTTCCCTGCCATGATCGACATATGCAGAGCATTGTGTTCCTTGGCAACACAAAATTCAGGCTACCCTATGTTGGCTCGAACTCATGGGCAGGTATGACTTATGAAGCCACCTTCACCACAATATTGTATTACACTGTTATACAGCAAGAACAAGAAGATTTTTGTACCCTTTGTTTGAAGCTCCATAGACAGCTCTCAAAGGCCTTCTATGTGAGATATACGATATAAAATAATTACTTATCGGGGCTTAATGTTTCGTAAGTTTGCCTGGTTGATGCAGCAAGGTGATTTTGAGTGATAAATTGATAGGTTCATAATGAAAAGAATGGAATTGAATGATCGATCAACTCTTTCAGCTATTTCCAAGGCAACATGGGTGGAGGAAATAACAAACCTGCATTATTTATCAACATAGTCTAGGAAATTTAAAAAAATTATTATACTGTTCTTGCAGATAATCTTCAACAGGAAAAGATTATTGTACTGTTCTCTATAAGTAAAAAGTTGTTCTTCAGCAGTGTTGCATTGTGGAATATAGCTCAGTAACTCTTTCGATGCAATAGCGAGCACAGTTGTCTTGCTCAATTGCTTGTATTTTAGTGGAATGCACTTGCTTTGCCAAGAAAAAAAACTTTTTTTTTTTTTTTAGTGAACTTGCCAAGAAAAAAACTTGATTTGGAACCCTGTCTTAAACTGTTTTCAATTCCTGCTTGTAGCCAGCATCACCAACAACCGTGGGAAAGGAGATGGCAAACTTTGCGGCCAGATTATCTGATATAGGAAAGAGTTTCTCGGAGGTGAAGATACTAGGGAAATTTGCTGGTGCTGTTGGCAATTACAATGCTGATGTGGTTGCATATCCTGAAGTTGATTGGCCTAAGGTGGCAGAAGAGTTTGTTAGATCCTTGGGTTTGCAGTTTAATCCCTATGTTACTCAGGTGATCTATATTCTTTGTTTTGACATTTAGTTTCCTGTCTGGTCTTCTACGTTCTTGCACAATTAGGGAGGCTTCTCAAATTCTAGGGTGATCATAACCATCAATGTTGTTGGTTCTGATGCAGTTTTATCCCTTTTACAGATTGAGCCCCATGACTACATATCAAAGCTCTTCAATCTATTCACCCAGTTCAACAATGTGTTGACTGATTTTGATAGAGACATGTGGTCCTATATATCATTAGGCTACTTCAAGCAGGTAAACTAAAGGGTTGACACCACAGTTTGGGAGTATTAAACTTGTACTTCAAGGAAACAAATTGATGGTATTGATTTTTATCTCCCATATTAACTTGCAACGTCTTCCAAAATTCTTTTTTCAGATACCAAAGGCTGGTGAAGTTGGTTCTTCCACTATGCCTCATAAAATCAACCCCATTGATTTTGAAAATAGTGATGGCAATTTATGTCAGGCGAATTCTATATTATCTGGTATAAGCATGAAACTGCCAATATCCCGGTTGCAGGTATCGATTCAATTTCATGCCTCGATTTCAGTTTCTAACATGAGGTGTCAGGATGAAAATCTGGTGCCTTTATTGATGATACCTATGCGAGATTGTATCATAAATTATACTTACCATCTCATTAGTATATACATATACTGATGAACCACCATGTTGTATCATTGACAGCGTGACCTGACAGACTCAACTGTTTTGAGAAACTTGGGTATGGGATTAGGTCATTCTCTACTGGCTTACAAAGCTACCATGCGTGGAATCAGCAAGGTTCAGGTAGGTGGCCCAGAGCTTGTGCTTTGTATCTTTACAGATGATATAGTTGATGCATGTTTAATTTTTAGCTTATGATTATTAAGTATGTGCAGGATGCTTGATGATCAAGCAGATAGACCTACCTTAACACTTGCTCTTTTCATAAGTTTTGGCCTGGCATGGGAAAAATACACTATAAATTAGTGGTGACTGCTAGGCGTAGGCGTTTACCCAACTAAAAGTTGACACCACACAAACCAGCTGAGGATAACTTTGTAGGATAAGGATGTTCCTTTGTGCAGTGCCCAACTGGACGTACTTGCACCCTTGGACCATTGCATGGGAATATCAGACGTTTACTCTTCTTTACCATTGACCTGAGACATGCATTTTAGAGGTAATTACAATCAGGCTAGAACTTTTATGCTGATTGGTGCCTATACAGGTGAATGAATCACGTTTGGCTGAAGACTTGGAGCAAACTTGGGAGGTCCTTGCTGAGCCAATACAGACAGTAAGGCATCTGTTTTCTTCTGTCAATCTGCCCTTGAATTCTGTTCTGGTTGCTGTTAGAAAGTGCTTATTGTGTGCGCAGCAGGCATGTATGTATCACGTTACTGTTATTGCTCTTTGTAGGTGATGCGAAGGTATGGAATACCCGAACCTTATGAGAAGCTGAAGGAACTGACGAGAGGCCAAGCTGTCACGAAGGACAGCATGCAACAGTTCATTGATGGTCTAGACATACCGGAGGAGGTTCGATCAAAGCTTTCGAAGCTAACCCCGCACTCGTATACTGGGCTAGCAGAGGATTTGGCCAGAGACATCGAGAAGTGGGTTGATCTTGAATCTGGATTTCAAATCAAGTGAGTTTTCATTTATTAAAAATGGATACCTCTCCACATTTTTTTTTCTTTTTGATTGGCAACGATGGAGAAAAAAATAACAGACCAGAACCCTAGAAAAACCGAAGTTCAATGCTGCGTGGCCTTGAACTGTTGACCAAGATAATTTAACTGGGTTCTCATTTATGATATTTCCGGCACATGTAGAATGCGCCTCAAGGAAATACGCTATCTGTATCTTGAAGGAAAATTATCGAGATAAAGAAGTGCTTGCTCGATTTCTCTGTTAAGTTGCTTTGTTGAGGTCTTGCGGGATGTAAATCATTCGATTTTCGGAACAAAAGCAGAGTTTGGTTATCGGAAACACTGAAATGATGCAAATGCAGACATTGGTTCTCGTTAGATACTGAAATGTGCATTGATTCGTATACAAAGCAAAGCAATAATAGGCTTTGGTCATCGTTAGCTATACAATAATCGCTCACATTGATTCGACACGCATTGATTCGAATGAAAAGCAAATGATGCTCGATAGTGACGGAAAAGGAAGTTTGCGAACTTACCAGCGGGCTCCCGTTCGGAACTGACAGTCACCAGCGGTTGTTTGTGCCTCTGAAACGATGGTGTTTCATCCTTATCCGGCGGTCCATCGAGCACCCACTAGTCACCCAGTACCAGCCAGCCTCCGGGAGGGCTTTCTTGCTGTACTGTACTGTACTGTACTGTACTGTATGGCACGGAAGACGGCGGGGGTGAATCCTTCCGTGCTCTTTGCTTGCCTGCCGGTGTGCGTGCTTAGTCGTCGTCTCATCGTTTGTCTTACAGCCGGCTTATTAACCACCATTTAGTGTCTACTGTCTACTCCCTCCACGATCCGGCCGGGCTCCGGCCATGCATCCGAGAGCTACGGCGGCCCGCCAATAAAGGCGTCGCCGTCGTTGAGCCCCGGGAAAGAAATGATGACTACATGGAGGTCGGCGAGCACTGAGCAGTGCAAGTTGAGCACGCCGCGAGATCCTCCTGCAGGCCGGGTGTCATCTGCCACACAGTGGCGAATCTAGGATTTTGACTTAGGGTATGCCTGTCCGAAAAATTTTATATACCATTCGGTAAATCTGTTTTAACAATTCGGTAACAATTTAGTAATATATACAAAATCTATTTTAACTTGAGTACCGAACAAAAGATCAATCTTGACCGACTCTTGACCGACTCTGATGTTGGGACAAATCCTTGACCTCACTAAGTGATGATTTTATAATTTTAGCACTAAGCAATTATAGCAATTAAAGTATACATGAGTTTTTTTTTTTGAAAAAAAATGCCGAAAAGATTGAATCTCACTCACCTGAACAATTCTGATCACAATGCAAATTCACCTAGATGCTGCCGGTGCAGTCGTAGGGCAGGGGCGCAGGGCGAACCGGCAGGCGGCGTCTCGCGTGAACTCTGGTCGCAGACTCGCTCACTCGCAGGTTGATCTGTACGGGCGCGCTGCCTCGATCCGTATGAGCGCAGCCACGCAGGAAGATGAACTCTGCCGAGGACTCGAAGTCAAACTGCACGCGCGGCCTCGATCCGTAATTTCGTATTGGCGTCGGCTCCGCGAATCCTGTACGTGCGTCTCCGTCGCTGGCCGGCCGCATGGGCCGCGTACCTGCGTGGGCCTGATGCTCGCTCGTAGCCTGTCTATCGCCCATGCTCGCATGCACGTATACAGCAGTCCAGCGGATGTGTATTTTTTTTCTCTTTTCTTTTTTATAAATACATCTATATACTTGCTAACTTGCAGGAATTGCAGGGTATGCCGGTGCATACTCGGCATACCCTGTAGCTCCGCCACTGCTGCCACACCACCCATGCATGGTAGAGCTAGCTCGGGAGACGGCAGCGATCAGCGTTGCATGCGAATGCGATGTTGTAGGATCACGTTCACGTCTGCAAATCTCATCAGGCTACAACCGCAATGATATGGGTGGGAGCCATGGCCACGTGATGGCCCTTGGAATTTTCTTTCCCATCCATGCATGGCGACGTTGATTCTATCTATCGCGGGCTATTGGCTGCAAGCTGCATGCAAACAACTCTGCTGCCTACCTGGCTACCTCGCCTCCCTTTGCATGCGACCTGCCGTTCGGGACGATCTGTCGAGTGATTTGTCATTTTGACCACAAAAATAAGGAGTATTTACAGGCTAGCAGTTCATATGCTGATTAATTTCTTGCTAGCCAGCATCGTTATGCTAACACAATGCTCGCGGTCTTATTGATCTCATGTTGTGCGTGTCTTCTCTCTCTCTCTCTCTCTCTCTCTCTCTCTCTCTCTCTCTCTCTCTCTACACTACATTACTATTTACTAGTAGCAACAGTAGTAATCCATGTTCGGCGTTTTATTTTGTTCTGGTCTGGCTGTTCTCATCTGTTTCTGTTGCAAAACGGAAATGGTACGATAAGGGTCGAAGAAACTAGTACACGTAGTGGCATACAGTACGCTTCTGAATTCTGAATAGTCACGATCCTTATCAAAATTAATGGCGCAGGTTCTGGTCGTACGCATGCAGCAGCGGGACAGCCTTAATCTGGGGCCAAATTTGTCACAGTTCTGCCGTTCTGGTCCGACCACAGCACAGCTAGCGCATTTGGATGATTGGTTACAGTCCAACTGGCAACCCAGATGTACCAAGACCATTCGACTTCTTTTTTTTGAAGCAACAGGAGGAGCCAGGGGCTCCTACTGAAAATTTTATAAATATAGAAGAGAGTACAAGGAAAAAGAAAACAAAGCAAAAGAAAAGACTATTCGACTTCTCATTCTGGTGAACTAGTGATCACTCATTCATCAGCAAGTGTAGTCTCAGAAGCATCTTCGTCTGCATCCTTTTTCATAATTCCAGTATTCCACATACAAAAACAAAAAATGTAATGTTCAGAAACATCTCTTTTTTTTCCTGAAAAAGATCAAGAAAGCAAATGCTTTCTAAATGAATACTGTTCGATTTTTTTAGTAGAGAGGGTAATAAACTTACTAATTGTGATCTGACCAGTAGATTACACTCTCTGCAGCACTCCTGTTTCTCATTTTCCTCAAAATATATCAGAGAAGACATCCGTCTCAAAGTAAATCAGATATTGACTTCTTGCTAAAGCCGCTCTGTTAATACATCATGAGCCTTGCTTTTCAGGGGAAAAAAATTAAGCTTCTCAAAAATACATCAGCATGGGCCTAACATGCATATCCAAATTTCTCTTTTTCAGTGATGCTCAGCTGTACAGAATTTTGAATCGATATCACTCTCTGTGGTCTGTGCTCTGTACCACTCTATCAGACTCTCTGCGTCTCTGTCAATGCAAGCAGCAGCCTTCAGGCACACAAATCAGCAGGATGTATGTATTTCTCTGAAGGGACCACAGTAGGGCGCTTTTGTTGCAAATTTTGCACTACTGAGAACACTGCACCGGGTCCTCGCCCATATTTCCCTGCCTCTTTATCTTGCGGGTGTTCAGTCGTTTTGCTTGCATACACAAGTTTTCATGAGACGTCGTCAGCACTGTCGCATTTGGTCTTTCATTGGAAGGGGATGGCGACACTGATCGATCCAGAAGACTCACAAGTGCATACACAGAGGATGCAGAAGGATATAAATTTGCAGCAGTGTCTTGTGATCTTGGCTAGTGTCCATTGCCATCTCTCAAGCCCATGCCTTTCCCCACACCTTTTCATTCTCACAGCATCTGCATTTCTGCATTCCCATGCATATTCGTATGGATGGAGAGAAGTCAAGGGATAAGGGGTATGTAGCAGCAAAAGGAAAATAAAAAAAAAAGTGCATGTATCTTCCATTTCTCGACATATAATGCTATGCACATATAATGCTATGCATGAGCAACACCGAGCATGCATGACTCTTTTAGCACTAGTCCCTCTCAAAGGCGTAGACAGGTAGTAGATGGCTACTCGATCGAAGCCATGCCCTGTTTAATTTGGTCCATAGTGTCTATCAGGAAATTTGGAATCACTCTGAAAGTGATAGACCTTTCGTATCTTTTGGTAATCATGAAGATATTAATTGGGGGAAAACAACGACATATATCTACAAAACCGTACTACGGATCGGAGCTTTATGAACTGTTTGATTTGAGGAATTATGGAACTTTTGGATCAACATACTTATAAGTTTGCGTAGGCCCAACATGATTTTTTCTTATCCTGGTATAATTAATTTCCTGATTGCACGAAGACTACTTTTTTTACCGTGAGATATTGCACCGGCCGTGAGCTACCACGTTAGAAATGGGAGTTAGGAGCAGTGAAATTCTCTCACCAACCAGCAGGACAGCAGGCATGCATATCACATATCAGCAACAAGTAGGGCAGGAGGCATTATTAAGGTGGACTGGTGCCCATCCTTGTCGATCACGACCAATGCTTGGTCATGCTTTTTGGGGTTCCCTGGCCTTGCTGATCATTAGCTATCTCTTTGCAGGATGCGCCCCATTTGCCATCAATTCCAGATCGAGATGAGCTCCAGTCTGCAGCAGCTCGTCATGCATGCAATGATGCACGCCTAGGACTCACTAGTAGGATCCTGCTGTGATTGACCCATGGATTGGAATGCAAGGTGCATGTGTCGGTCAAAAGGAGGAGATGCTGTACTTTGCTGAGGTTTTCACGCTTCACAGTAGCTTGGTGTCCACTACTCTCTGATAATATATAATTAATGTAGATGTCGTCATGACACGGTTTTATTGAGTAGTAATAAGGAGGGAACTATATATTTTTAGTGCTCAATTCATTGCATACCAATGCACTCTAATCTACTCCCTCTGAAGTTTGTCACTTCGAAACCGTGTTTGTGGGGGAGAAGACGGTTTTTAACGACAAAGACAATGAGATGGAGGGAGTATGTATGTTTGGAGGTATTAGAGAGAAAACTAACTAATTATCAACCCTAATAACCTCTTAACCTATGTGGGTTAAGTGGACGACCGAATAACGTCCGTGCATTTCCATGTACATGTACATGGACAGCTTTCACTCCCCCTACATGACTTGCACTCCGATGCATACAGATTCTGCAGATCTGATTTGGTCCAAACAACAATATTATTGGGAGAGAGTGGCGGTCCAGTTTGTCAGAACAACAGGGAGCAGCCGCCGCCAGCACACCATTCCCTGCTCAACAGCTCAAGGCGGCAGTAGCGCAGCGCCCCCTTCGCCCTTGCATTGCATCTGCTTTCAGGCCGGGCCACACAGACAGACATATTGGCGCCGCAGAGACACTAGTAGGCTTGTACCACTGTACCAGAGATCAAGAAAGTGAATAATGGAATCTGTGAAAAAAAAAAATTCTGAGATCGATGTGTCTCGCGGTCTCGATCACTCTCTTCAGATAGATTGATAAAAAGAGGAAGAGAGAGAGAAAGAGAGAGACACAGAGATGAAGGGCCTGAGCTCCTCGTGTCGTTCTGTGGTGGTTTGATGCTGTACTGCTGTTCCAGCAGTCTTTTATTTCCATCCAAGCGATTGTATGCTGGATAGATCCTCGATCCATATCCATCATTTGACCTCGGAAGCAAGATGATGACTCCACACTTACGCAAGCAGAGAAGATTTGCCACTGAAAGTGAAAAGTGATTTAGGTGAACATTCCCAACTCAAGCTTCAGTTTTGGGTTCTGGAAATATATAATCACTTTTGGTCCATAATATGCACTAACCTCCTCCAATGCCAAAGATATTGACTTTTTTATTAAATAATTATATCTATAGCAGTATTTTTTAATAAAAATATGAAGCTACAATTATACTGTCAATTTAGACATGTCGTTACGGTTTAGTTAAAATATATAAATTTATCTAAAATAAAAAAACTGAATATAGTTTTCATTACTAGTTCATCAACCCGTGCTACCACACGGGTTAGAATCTTAGAAGACGCTAACTAATAAATACTATATATATTAATTTTTTCTCTTTTCACTAATGTTGTTAAAAAATAGCTATAATAGATACTCTATATCTATATTCTGATTTGGTAAGCTATATATTCAGTTTTGGTAATCTATTAATTACTGATTTTTATGTATTTTTTGACCATATCCATCAGTTTTTTGCTTTACGTAGCACCTCCTTTCTATCTCCAGAACAAATTTAGTTGGAACATGGCTTAGTTGCAGTGTATATGTTGATGACTATGAACCTAAATTTTGATTCTTTTTCCAAAATTTTGGAGCTTATTAATTGCTCAGATACAATGAGTATTATTTACAATGATTATAGTACCAATTTGATGGCAAAATGTTTTAGGTTTTTGTAAGAATTTTGGGATCTATCTTTTCTATTTCTAGCGGTTTCATGAGCAATAATTTTTAATACTAAATTTTTTCTACCATCAATGTGTTTAGTTGAAACATAAACTTAACGTGTAACTCTTACCACTTTATGTGATATCATCGAAATATATATTTTTAGCTTTTGGCTTTTGATCACATGTTAATTTGAAATTCCAATGCCTATTATATCACTTATTTAAAGGAGTTATAACAATATTCTACGTTCTAGGTCACCTTCTTGGTTCTTACAAAGGCATAAATAATTGTTTCAGCATGCACGATAACACTCAAGATGATGAGTTTATAATATTATATTAATATCTTTTATTAAACAAATAATCCTTGGAATTAAATTGCTAATATTCATATATAATGTTCCAATCAAATTGATTTTCTTGGAGGTAATGACATGCAAAATTTATTATCCTCGATATTAGTATAACTTATAATGAAGTTTAAGTGTGATTACTATATGATTTGGTACAGATATTTTCCCACGCTTGGTAAGCTTCTAAAATAAATGCTTATCCTAATGTATATATATGTTTTATGGTCTGCACAGTGGAACATAGCTTTGTGCATAGTTTCAACTAAACATTGCAGAAGTGTGTATTTCAAATAGCTTTGTGCACATATTGTACTTATGGATGTTGAGTGATTTTTCATAATAGAATACTTAGCATTTTTATGTAGATTTGAGAGATTTTTTTGTCAATTTTGTTATAAAAGTTGAGGTTGGCAATTTAGGTACAAATTGTATATACAGGATATATTACATTATATTATTACCTCTCATAATGGCGTGCCTTGTTGATTTGAATGTAAATTTTGGAGTCAAATCATTATCTTCTTAATGATAGAGGTGGATAATTTATAAAAAATATTATGGGATATGTTAGTTATCTTCTATAATTATGGAAGTTTGAGTTTTTCCATACATGCTTTATTGATAACTCCATGGATCATGGTCCTGTAAGTTTTCAACATCATTATTAACATGTAAATTCAAAGTGATTTAATGAAGTCGTTATTAAAGTGAACAGAAAAATTAAGTCAAGTCAATAAGGATTATATCAGAACTTTTTTCCAAACTAATCTAAGACTCCTCTTTCTTTTTTTTCACAATTCTTTCTCTAGTTTTACTGACCATACCGAAATAGTATAAGATATGTACTCAAGAGAAGACAAATTAAATTATAATTATAGGATGGCCAAATTTAGTGCATACATCATAGGAGATAAATTAAATTATAATTATGGGATCTCGCAAGATGATGGCACCTTTAGTCCGCAGGTGGTGTCATGGAACCTGGATGTCATGGCACCGGCAGCCCGCTCGTGTTCGCATCCATCCTGCGCATATGTCTTGCATGTATTTGTCAAGTACAGATGCGTGATCGAATGGCCTCTTTGCTCGCTTAGACGTACACATGCTACTCATTCATGTCGCAATCTTTCATGGTCTAGGGTCATCTCAATTATATCTGGTTGTTACGCCCATCACTTCTCGGTTAAAATTGTGACACAGATGGTAAGACTGGAGAGGATAAGTTGTCTCACCCATCTGCCATCACGGAGGGTGACCATCAGCCTTTCTTGATCCCTTGCTTCATATCCGGATCGCTCTTCTTGGTCTTGGCTCCCCGTCCTGGTGTAGTTTAGCACTGTGAGGCCGCTGCTCCTCCCGATGGAACAAAGATTAGGGTAGGAATGTGATTGGTTGGCCCCATATAGGATATTAACCACAATTAAATGTGAGTTAGGCCCATCGATGGATATTGACCGTGAGATTAACAAAGTGAATGTGAGTCCTGCCGATGTATTATATATATTGATTGATATATTGATAAAAGCAAACCAAGCCACGTGATTGGTAGGCTTCATCAGATATTTTATTAATATTAATATATATAGTGTAAATATGAGCTCGATCGATCAATGGATATTTTATAAATTGAAGGGGTTATCTTGAATTATTCTTTATAATGGCAGTGTGAATAATTTAAATATAAAATTAGGGGGGTTATTTTATATACTTTTCATAATGGCAGGTGGGTAATTTTTTATAAATTGCAACAGATCCGATGGCTATTATCAACTATGATGATTATTGCCTACTAAATTAAAGGTCAGATGTTTCTGATTATTGTGGGAATTTCTATAATTTATCTTTTTTTTCCTAGCTGCGTCTAGTGAGAATCAACGTGGTGTCTCCGTTGGGGCCTCTAATTAGTAATAATAAGATTTGTTATGTATGAGTTCTGAAGAGAACATTTTTCATGAGTCTTGACACATAAATTATATGTCTATCACCTATGCATGCATGTTTTGATTTGTATAATGGCACAACCTATATGTTTAGTTAAAGCTAATCTTATATCATAATAATAGATAGAATTGGGTGATTTAATAACATAAAAAAACCACAATAGCATGTGTTGATAATTACATGTAGATTTAAGGAGTTATTCTAGTTTAGTTTGGTGGTAATTTAGATGCAAATATAGTGGGTTACTTAGATTATTTTTCATAATACCATAGTGACTAATTTAGGGTAAATTTTGGAAGTCTTGATATCTTTTGTAGTGGCATAGGTGGGTAATTCAGATTAAAAGTAATGTTGTATAATGATAAAGGAGAGTAATTTAGATGCAAAATTAGGGGTTAGTTTATGTTGTTTTTTCATAACAATATGAACAAAATGTATTTGATAGCTATTATTATTATTATTATCAATGGTGATTAGAGCTAGCTTACTAACTTTGTGCCCAAATATTTTTTTTTTGATTTTGTGAGAATTTCTAGAGTTTACCTTTTGTTTCTAACTACATACAAGTAGTAGTAATATAGTAAAGAAACAAAATATCTTGATGTTCATTACTTTAATGGCATTAGAGTCTACCAAATTGACGGAACCATCTTTCTGTTGTTCATTGGATTTCATTTCTAGGATTTATCTTAGTGCACATCTTGTAAGGATTATTAATATGGAGTTTCTATCAGAGCCTCTAATTAGCAATAGTGGAAGAGAGCATGCATGTTTAAGGGCCAAATGGCCTCAACTGAGGGATTTGAATCTCGAGGCTCAAAAAAGTTTAAGGAGCACATTAACCGCTTAACCTATTAAAAACTATGTTACTATTTGATAAGAAATAGGCCCAACACCACTACAGAGGCAAACTAAAGTAGGCCCTCAAGACCAGCAAACTAAGCCATGTCGTCCTAGTTACACTGTCAACTATTGTAGGAAATTGCGGTAAAATAACATAGCTAGTGCGTCACACTAAGACATAACAAGTCTATTCTAAAGTTCATACAATGTATCAAGCGCACAACTAGCAAAGTGAAAGTAATGCTCACCCATATTTTCCCCATATATGGTGTTGAGTATTTGACACCCTATTCAACGTTGGAGTACTGGGGTTGATCTCCCATGAGTCATAAAGGCTCAAGATCCACTAAGAGTATCCATTCTTCACTGTAGATTGGTATATGTTAAACCAAACACATATCTAGTAGGCTTCCAACAATTAACTCCACTAGGAAGGTCATCGAGTCCTCCATCGAACCGCCTAGGAGCTGGCAAAGTCCAGGTGTAACAAGTCCCATGTCTCTATCCTATTTAGTTTTTCTCCGAAACTTATTGTATTTGCATAGTACAATTTTCACATAATCTTGGACTGTGCTTTTAGCTTTCTACTTTTTTCCAAATAGGTGGAAATATAAAGTTGTTTCACAGCTATTTCAACATAAATAGAGAGGGGGTATAGGTTTTATAGTTGTTTCAACCAAACAGTTTATCTATAGCTCACTCTAATCCTAAATTTAATTGGCCCTATATAAGGTAGCTTATATAATTAGATGTTTGTTTGACATCTTGAGCTTATATGTACTACACACACAAAAGGCTGCCAAGTTAGCGAGAAAGCTATGTCGTCACGAGCGTCCATAATCGGTTCTTCCTTTTACGAAGACTTCATATTTGGGTCACGCATGCGGGCACCAAGGAGACAGCAATGGGTCTGTGCTCGTTTCATGATGGATGATCGCCCACTAATGATCAGATTTTTTTTTTTCCTGGAAACATAATGAGGTTATGCGACATATGGTCCATGCATGACTCCATGTCAAGCTTGTGGGAGGAGAGAAGCAAACGTACTAGCACTAGCACCTCATTAAAGCGATGGCTGTAGCACAACGAGAATCTCTCCCCCCCCCAACACAGAGAGAGAGAGAGAGAGAGAGAGAGAGAGAGAGAGAGAGAGAGAGAGAGAGAGGCATCATGCTGTTATGCTATGCTACTTGTATAAATCAGGGCAAGTGTGGTTGCTCCCCCGGTGGTGGACTGGTGGCCTGGCCTCACAAGTCACAACCGGCTGATAGCTTAGCTGCAGAGCGATCAAAAGTGAAGCTAGCGAGCGAGAAAAGGAAACACCTACTTCTCCATCCCCTAAACATCTCTCGTCTAGCTACTTCCATCCATCTCTAGATTCTAGTCGTCGCCCTTCAACTAGCTCTAGCTAGCCTGAAACCAAGTGCAGCTCCAGCACGCGGCGAGCGAGCTATAATTGAGGTCGATCGATCGATCACTGAGAAGTGACGGAACGAAGCCAATATATAGGAGCAGCTCGCCGGCCGGCCGGCCCGTGCCCGTACTACAAAGGGCTGAAGTGAAGCTCAGGGCATAATATAATCAGCTTCATCCCTTACTGCTGGTTCGAGGCATCACTGAAGCAGCTTGTGCTGGCTGCTGCAATGGAGGAGCAGCTCAGCCCGCTGGCCGTGACGCACCTGCTTCAGCACACGCTGCGCAGCCTCTGCGGCGGCGCCGGCGGCCATGACGACGCGCAGTGGGTGTACGCCGTCTTCTGGCGGATCGTCCCAAGAAACTACCCGCCCCCAAAGTGAGTCTTCGTTTCGTTCGACATGCATGCGATGCGCTAGCTAGCTCTTGGAGTCTAGCTTGCTTGGTCCTCCTCGCTCATCGTCGTCCTTGACCTTGACGCGCGCGCTCTCCAAGCGATGCGTCTAGTTTGGGTTTGGTTTGGTTTTCCGGCCGTCTGCTGGGTCGTCGACTCGTCGTCGTCGTCGTTGATGCTGATTAAATTGATTATTATCCGCTGGCTGTTCAGATGGGATCTCCTCCATGGCGGCATATACGACCGGACAAGAGGGAACAGGAGGAACTGGTACGACCTGCTGCTACCTCATGCTCACACAAGTTATATTAATTATTCCTCTTCAGTTTCTTATGGATTTATTTGTGTGTTGTTTGTACGTGATTCCTTTCCTGGGTTTGCAAATCAAATCAAATTATCTCTACTGTATGTCCAGGATCCTGTCATGGGAGGATGGATTCTGCAACTTCGCAGCCTCTGCTTGTGACCACGAGGGCGCAGCTGCTCCTGTCGCCGCCGCCGCCGCCTACGACACGGAGTGTGCTGCTGCCGGGCAGGAGGCCGCACACGGCAAGGGCCTGCATCCTGAGCTCTTCTTCAAGATGTCCCACGACATCTACAACTACGGTGAAGGGTACGTACGTAGCAGTAGTAACTAGTAAGAGAGTGTAAGTAAGACACAATTAATAATAGATCCTGCTAATAAGATCAGTGTAAGTCAGCCGCAGCGCTCGTGATTACATGCTAATAATCGAGTAATAATCGATCGGGAAGAAAGTTTATTATCGCGGTTCCCGGCCCTGTGCTTGCGTTATTGCAGGTTGATAGGGAAAGTGGCAGCCGACCACAGCCACAAGTGGGTGTTCCAGGAGGCCCCGGAGCATGAGATCAACCTCATCTCCTCCTGGAGCAACCCTGCCGACTCTGTAAGCTACCGTCTCTCTCTCTCTCTCTCTCTCTCTCTCTCTCTCTCTCTCTCTCTCTCTCTCTCTCTCTCTCTCTCTCTCTCTCTCATCAGCTCAGCCGATCTCTCTCTCTCTCTCTCTCTCTCTCTCTCTCTCTCTCTCTCTCTCTCTCATCAGCTCAGCCGATCCAACAAATTACGTACTCGCTCCCAAATTAACCTCAATTAACTGCAAGCTCTGCAACACTAGCTAGTGAACTGAATACTCCTGTTTGTCTGCACATCGCAGTATCCGAGGACATGGGAGGCGCAGTTCAAGTCTGGCATCAAGGTATAGTATAGATAGAGGCTTATTGGGGTTTTAGGATGGTTGAAAAAGCTCAGCATGCAATGCATGACCAAAGCTGACCGTGCACTTGTTTTAATTTGTTGTTGCAGACCATCGCTCTGATCGCCGTCAGAGAAGGCGTCGTGCAGCTTGGCTCCATGAACAAGGTACACCCATACTGTTCTCTCTAGCACCCACTCCGATCCAATCCACTCACTCACTCACTGCATGCACTGCAGCGTGACTTGGTGCGTGCATGATCTCGCTTCTAGTACCATCAGCTTCTTGCAGCGTGCGTGCATGCACGACAAGACGTACACACTAATATGTACCTGCGTACGATCGATCGTGCGGCGTGTCACTGTGCTACTGTTTGTTTGACGAACTGCATTGCATGCTGCCGTTGCGTGCATGTCTTGCTCTATGCACATGTACATATAATACGCACGCGCGCACGCAGGTGGCGGAGGACCTGAGCTACGTGGTGATGCTGCGCCGGAAGTTCGGCTACCTGGAGAGCATCCGGGGGTGCTGCTGCCGCACCCGTCGTCGGCCGCGTTCCCGGCGGCGGCCGGGTGCGTCGCTGGCGCCGCGGCGGACGCGGCGGCCTGCAGCTGGCCGCCGGGACTACTCGTGCCGCCGCCGCAGACGATGGAGCTCTACGACCCCTACGCCGCCCAGGCAGCCGCGGCGGCGGCGCAGATGCACATCGTGCCGTCCATGAGCAGCCTGGAGGCGCTCCTGTCGAAGCTGCCTTCGGTCGAGCCTGCAGCGGCCGGCGGCGGCGGCGGTGGCGGTGGCATGGCGGCCGCGATGGCCACCAGCAAAGAGGACACGGACGGCGACGGCGGCATGACCGACGTGGCCGCAGGGGAGCGGCGGCGTCGCTGCAGGCAACGGTGGCGAGAGCACCAGCGTTGCTGCCGCCGCCGCCACTACTACTGCTACTAGTGCGGCCGCAGTATCTTACTACGTCAACGTGGCCAAGCCCAGCAGCGAGGGATTCTAAGCTAGTCCGTCTCCGTCTCCGTCTCGAGTTGGCGCCGATCAGCTGCGCGTAGGCGTCAGTGCAGGCATGGTAGTTGCGACGTCTTTTTCCTATAGAGCGCGCCGCGTTGCATGATTACTCTACATGGAACCAATCATGTGTCGTGCTCCGTCCTGTGATGTACGTACGTGTCCTTTGGCGTAGCCGTACCTCGCTACGTACGTACGTACGTACGTGCGTGCGTGTACTGTACCCGGCCGATCAATCAAAACGGTTGGTTATTATAAGGTCGGTCGACAGAGACATGTAGCTAGCTAGTAGCTTGTATTAGTAGTAGTACATTCAGTGTGTTCGGTATATAGTATTATTGAATGTATGAGTTCTGTGCATGATGCAGTGCTAGTAGCTAATCAAAGGAGTCTGGCAATGCACCACTGACCACACTCCATCCTAGTAAAGTGGAGAGTGGAGACTATAGACTATATATGTTTTGTTCTGAAAAAAAAGAGTAAAATACATGGTTAGTCCATTAACTTGTAAGGGTGTGTCAATTTGGTCTATCAGGTTTGAAAGTGCATTTTTAGGTCTAAAAACTTGATCGTTAGTGCTTAAAGAGTCCATGCATACTCTTTGTTTTATGTTTTTATTTTGTAGAAAGCCCCTCTCAATTTCTTTTTCTTTTACATGTATACCCTTTCATGCACACGTCGTCTCACGCCGCCGCTCTCGATCCGCGTCAGTGAGGCCCCGGTCGTGTCGGCCATCTGCAGCCGCCTTCCCCATCTCGCCGGCCCTCGCGTTTATCCTTCTTCAGCACGCAGGGGTCGGATCGCAGTGGTGGAAACGAGAACACAGGCCGACAACTAGCCAAGCGTTTCCGAGCGAACTAGAGCACGTGACTGCAGTTCTTGTTCTTGGGTCTGAAAACCAAGCAGCCAATGCACGGTCGGGTTTGGGTCAATCGTTCTGGAATCATTTTCTTCGCCTCATTTGGAGGCTCTTTGACAGGGCATGCATGTCAAACTTTCAGGCAGAGAATCCAGAAGAATAGATGGATTGGAGAGCACGTAGGATTGCAGGTTCAGAGGCCTGAAGATTGCTGAATTTGAATGAATTATGCATAGAAAGGACGGGCAAGGTGACATGCCAAATTGCCAATGGATCGTCCGACGTCCGTCGTCGCTCGCACACACAGCTCGCGTTTCGCAATGTGTCCAGGGACTGGGACTGAGGATGCGTGAATGATTGACATGGACACGCCCACACTTGCAATTATGCTGCCGCATCCCCAGTCACCTGTAGTAGTACAAGGCACCCGGCCGCATCCGGCATTCCCATCCCCAGGCCAGAGGAAGGTCAGGTGGGTGCTCACCGTCGTGGTTCCATCATGCCATAGTGCCATACTATGTTACAAAGATGATGGAAATGCAAATATATGTACAGGGCGCCCCGTTTGAATGCTTGATGCCAGCGTACTACGTGCGTTGCTTGCAGTTGCGGTGAGCGACCGAGGCAGAGACAGGCGTCACGTCGGCAAGCATGGCAAGACCGAGCGCTGGCTCCAAAGTTTCCTGTCGAGCGTTGGTTTCCCGGCGCCGGGCGTCGAGTTTGACCAAAAGAAGCACGCCGTGGCGGTGGTCGTGGCGACCGTGGCCGCCACCGACGTGATGGTGGCAGCCGCGCACGCCGCCGCCGCAGTGGCACGCCTGTCGTCCGAGGGGCGCCGCGCATGGCATGCACTATCGCCGTGGCTCGTCGGGGCCGTCAGAATCTAGGCCACCTTCAGAGGCTATCAGGTACTCCAATGCATTCCTTGCCTGTTTCGGAAAAGAAAAGATCTTTTTAACGACATGATCGGCGAGCTGAAGCAGCTGCAGAGTACACCGGCAAGGCCGACACGTCCGGGGACCTCGCCGATGTGGATCGAGAGCGGCGGCATGCGTGCAGAGACAGCGTGTGCATGAAAGGGTATATATGTGAAAGAAAAAGAAATTGAGAGGGGTTTTCTGTAAAATAAAAACATAAAACAAAAGGTATGTTGGACTCTTTAAGCACTAACAATTAAGGTTTTGGACCCAAAAATACACTTTCAGACCTGATGGACTAAATCGACACATCCTCACAAGTTAATGGATCAACTATGCATTTTACTCGAAAAAAAATGACTTTCGGCAACGCAAAATTAATAAATAGTGATGTACTAGTATTGGAACTAATTCATTCCTGGTGCACGTACGTACAGTGCAGGAGGGGCACACACAGGGCCCCTGTTGTCACGTTCTGGATCACCACGCACGTCCGAATCGATTCGGTCGGTTTTTTCTTCTACAAGCGGTCCAAATGAACAGCATCCCGGACCGATCGACCGAAGGCGCCACTACTACGGTCAGCACTCAGCATGCAGCAGCTGCAAACTGTTGCGCATGTAACGAATCTCGTGACTTGATTGCTGCTGTTCCTGCTGCTGCCTCATTGAAAGACTGATCTCCAAACTCATGGCGGTGCGGCTGGCGCCCAAGCTACAGGACCTCATCTCCCCCAACCAAAACGCCTTCATCAGGGGGAGAACGATCCACGACAACTTCAAGTTCGTACAGAGAGCTGCCGCCCTCCTCAGGAAAAACAAAATTCCCAAGGCACTGTTGAAATTGGACATCTCTAAAGCCTTCGACACCGTTTCCTGGCCCTTCCTTCTTGATACCCTACGGGCGTTCGGGTTCAGTGATGCATGGAGAAGATGGGTAGCGGCGCTCCTTTCCTCGGCCACCTCAAAAATCCTACTCAATGGGACGCCTGGACCACCCATCTCTCACAGGCGAGGAGTGCGACAGGGTGACTCGCTCTCCCCCATGCTCTTCATCATCGTCATGGAGGTGTTGGCTCGCCTGTTCACTCAGGCTAGAGAGCAACGTGTTATCCGGCCACTCGGAACAACGGCGATCAGGCACCACTGCAGTATCTACGCGGACGACGTCATCTTGTTCATCCAGCCGATCCCGAGTGAGGCACGAGCGATCAAGGAAATTCTGCGGATCTTTGGCGACGCATCAGGCCTACAGACCAACCTGGCCAAGTGCTCCATCACCTTGATCTTCGGGGACACGGACGCACTTCCCCGGCTCAAGCGATCCTTGGTTGTAGAGTTGCCGACTTCCCGATAATCTACTTGGGGCTGACATTGAGCACCAAGAGACCACCCAAGTCGGCAATCCAATCTACGGTCGACGCGGTCGCCAGACGCCTCCCGACGTGCCACGGTCCACTCATGGCTCGGAGTGGACGCCTCGTCTGGATCAAGTCAGTCCTATATGCAATCCCAATCTACGCCATGATCGCAGACGGATTACCGCCTTGGGCGAGGAAAGAGATCGATGCTATCTCGCAGGAGATTCCTCCGACAGGAAAGGAGGGGGGGGGCGTGGCAAATGCATGGTAGCCCGGCCGGCGGTCCGCCGCCCAAGGAGCTGGGTGGGCTAGGAGTCCCGGACCTACACTTGACCACCATCGCATTGCAGACACGGTGGCTGTGGCTAAGCCACACGGATGAGCAGAGAGCCTGGAATGGGCTACCGCTCCATACGAACAAGGAGGTGCAACGCTTCTTCGCCGCTTCGACTTTCACCGTTCTCGGAAATGGCCAATCCACGCGCTTTTGGACCGACCGCTGGATCGACGGCAGGGGCGTGGCGGATATCGCACCCACACTCCCAGCGTTGGTCACGGCCAGGCTACGACGAGACACCACCGTGGCTGCCGGCCTACACAACCGCACATGGATCTCACAAATCCAGGGCGGTATGTCGGTCACATTCATATCAGACTACCTCCGACTCTGGGACGCTTTGCTTCACATCTCCATAACAGACTCGGAAGACAAGCTAGTTTGGAGATGGACGGAGCATGGAGCCTACACGTCTCGATCTGCTTACTGCGCACTACACTCTGGTGCACACCCAATTCGGGGTTGCGATAGGGTTTGGGGCATTTGGGCGCCACTACGTGTAAAACTCTTCCTCTGGATCGCCATCAGGCGCAGACACTGGACCGCGGACAGGAGGCGGAGACACGGGTTAGAGGCCCCGGAGGCTTGCCTCCTTTGCGATCAAGCGGATGAAACCATCGACCACATCGTCGCGGAATGCCCCTACTCCAAGCAAGTATGGTGGAGCATACTCTCCTACCTAGGAGTGGACACCTCTCAAGTGGGCCGAGGCAACTTCATCGATTGGTGGGAGGCGTGGTCGTTGAGATGGCACGGTCCAAAGAGGAAGGGAGCCGACACGCTTTTCGCTCTAGTAGCCTGGGAATTATGGAAGGAACGCAACGCACGCCTGTTTCGTGATGCTACCTCGCCTATCTCGCACGTGTTATCTGTAATCAAGCATACCGCCGATCTGTGGATCGAAGCCGGAGCTAAAAACTTAGGTTGTCTCATTCGCGAGTAGTCCGTTACGAGAGTGTTGGCACGGGGCAGAGCATCTTCACCATCTTGTAATCCCCCGCCAACTTAGGCGCCTTCGAGCGTCATGTAAAAACCCTCTTCTTAAATACAAAGATACGCAAGCCTTTTGCGTTTTGCGTATTCGAGAAAAAGAAAGACGGCACCGAACTCGCGCCGCGCGTGTCCTCCGATCCGCTGACATGGGTTTCCTGGCCGCTGCTGTTCATGTGCCGCCCACAGCACGTACGTACGTACAGGACGTGTCTGTCGTGGCAGCCGCACGTACGGGGACTCGGATCCATCGGGAACGCCGAGCTGCAGTGCTCGTACTACTACTCCTGCCGATCGAGAACCATAAAGATGGAGTTGTCGTCTGGGTTTTAAAAACCGTTCGGTAACCGGCCGGTTTGACCGGTTACCGGCCTTACCGGTCCGGACCGGTTCGGTTTTGGACCGGTTCAAACCGCTAGGGTTTTTCAAATTTGAAATTTGAAATTTAAAAAAAAAATTCTAAAAAAATTCCTAAAAATAGTTCATGATTTATAGAATCCAATGGTGTCAAATTTTTCAAATTTGAGTTCGTTTAGTATTTATTTAGACGTTTAGAAGTTTGAAAAAAAAAAAAAAAAAAAAAAAAAGAGCCGGCCCATTAAGGCCCATTAAATCATGAAGGTCGAAAAATATATTAAACGCACTCAAATTTGAAAAATTTTGACATCATTGGATTCTATAAATCATGAAGTATTTTTAAAAATTTTTCTAGCATTTTTTTTAAAATATTTTTTATTTTTTATTTGAAAATTTTTGACATCATTGGATTACCGACCGGTAAACCGGTCTAACCGGCCGGTAAACCGGTCTAACCGACCGGTAAACCGATTCTTACCGTTTGAACTACGCCGGCTTCAAAATTTAAATTTCAAATTCGAATTCGGCCGGTATAAATCGGTAACCGATTTATACCGGCCGGTATAAATTTACCGCCGGCCGGCGGTTTCCGTTTTCAAAACGGTAAGTGAAACCCTGGTTGTCGTAGCCGAACGAACCGTCCCCCGCCGTCCGCCGGCCTGCCTGCCCTGATTGTTCCTGGGCCCCGAGGGTCCGGCCGGCGTACGGCTGTTCCGTGACGAGATCGACAGAGGCTACAACGACGACGGTCGGGGCCCGCCCCGTTGAACGGAACCACCGTACGGTACCCTCGCCAGCGTCCCATCATCCTGTCTCCCGCCGCGCGCCGCCGTCCGCATGCACGCTCCTCCGCATCCTGGTATATACTGATCGAGCGAGCGAGGCCGCGGCGCGAGGCGCGAGTACGCGCGCGCGCGCCCGCCTCACAACTCGCGAGCTGGAGCACGGACCCCGCGGCGGTATCGGCGGATCGGCCGGCCGGCCCCGAGGGATTTGGGAAACGTGACAGGGTCACACGGCCGAGAGCGAACTGTACGTGCGAAGGATCATGAGGCTATCAGGTCTTGGATGGGTACTCGCACACAGACACACTCATCAGGTCGTCTCGCTACGCATGTGCGCAACAGCGCCCGGCAACTGTTCACGTCTTTGACCGCACAGTGGCCAGGGGTTGCTCGAGACGGGACATGTCCCTCTCGGCTACGAACGACACGACAGGCCCCAATTGACGTGCCAACCTCCTCTCATCCCCTCGTGCGCGCGCGCGCGGCCGCGACCTCCGGCCTGGCCGGTACGAGCCGATGTGGCCGTGTTCCTGGCCGCGCTGCCGGGTATATACTGCCGGTTTGACCGGACGCGAACATGCATGCGGCATGCTGCTCGCTCGGATAACGCACGCACGCGACGGCATGCTGATTTCGCTCAAGCTTCGGGCGACCTATCGTTTGGGTCGTCGGGACTCGCTCGCGTTACGGCGCAAAGCATGCACGTCAGTTGTACAGTTGTTCAGGGGGCGCGGCCGCGCGGGAGGTGTTCCGTTCCGGTGCGGCCCCGGGGGGATGCTTAGCGGCGGCGTGATAAATGGCGTCACTGTTTGGTTCGATCCATTGGTCGGTCTCGTCAGCTTTTGTACGGAACGGAGGAAAGCGGCAATCGGCAACCAGCCCGGTTGACATTGGGCCCAACTGTGGCCCAACCAGCCCCAGGACAAAAGGTAGCTTCTGTTGCACGGTCCAAGCTCCAGACGCTCCTCCTCCTCCAGCTGACGCGCCTGAGGCTGCTGAGCTACTGAGATTTGTTGATTAAAACACTTTTCAGCTTGCGGGTGCTTGATAACCATCCGAGAACAGGTGTACAGTTGGATTCCACCATGCAGATAGAGGGCGACAAAACCTTTCTCCACGCCGCGGCGGCTGGCGGCCGGCGGCTGGATGCACGAACACGCTGCGTCGACAGGAAAATCGCCGCAGTCAACAAAGCTGCCAAAACCTAAAACCTGACACGAGACGATAAGGCGAAGTGGCGTGGCTAAGCTGTCATGATCACAATCACGATCAAGCAATCCACGTCCACTGCCAAGCCAAGCCAGCAGCCGCCGCGGTTTGGCGTGGCTCGGCAGTTGGCACTGCGCACCTGCGACTGCGAGCTGAAGAGTCCGGGCGCTGTGTGTTCCGTTCCGTGCACGATGATGGCCTACGGCGCCGGCAGCAGAGCCGTCAAGCGCGGGGTCCCAGCCGCCGGTGCGCAGGTCTTACAGACGTGCTGCGGCGAAGAGCAGGCCACCATGTTCGATCGTCTACGATCCCGTGATCGCACACACAGATTTGGACGATCATGCCACATTGCCACTACTCTGTCGTTTGCATCGAGACAGCTGACGGACGGCTTCATTCTTCCACCGCCCTTGCTTTGTTTCTATCCAAAATCCATGCAGCAAAAAACCATCCGGGCATCGTTTCGTCTAATCCCCTCCACGAGATTGAAAGGGACGAGTAAGATTATATTGCATAAGGTCTAATAGGCTAAGACTAATACAAATAGTTTTATGGGGGTTTTGACTCTTTGCCTTTAAAAAGCAAACTAAATTTATTATTTTCTAAAGGTTCCAACATATTGCTTTCAAACCAACCACGTATCTTTTTGTTTCCCATATGCCAGACTCCAACGCACCCATATATTGAAAGAAGAGAGGGTCACAATAACTCCAAAAAATATAAGCAAAAATGTTCCAAACAGAAGAATCATGGTTTGTCCCATTTCGGTTGGAGTTCACAACTCTTTTTTGGACGTGTAGATTAATGAGATCCATCGATGAACGTTCGAATTGCTGCTATGTTGACGCTAAGTTACTTTAGGCCATGTTTGAATATACTCAACTAAAGGTTAGCTAGTTAAAATATCAAAGTAAAATTTTAGCTAATTAAAAGTTTTCTAGCTAAACTTTAGCTAAGGTGTTTGGATACTGTAGCTAATAAACTCAACTAAATTTTAGTTGGCCTTTAAAATTATTTCTGAATTATGCAAAATTGGAAAAAGGAGTAATCTTAATGAACTATCCAAATGGTATACTTCGTACATAAAACTTTGTTTATAAACACAAACACACATATCGCTAATAAGGAATTACACGAGGTTGAGACTGACAGCAGTGATATCTTTTATCCTATCCTTCAGTACGCATATAGCGTAAAAACGTCTGCAGTCGGTCCATTACCTGGATTTGGTATCCTACCGGACGGGAACATATCCGCCAAGAGAGAGAGGAGAGAGATAGTAGGCCCCACTTGTTTAACTATCAAAAAAATATTATAACTCACAAACTAAAAATCCAAATTAAATTCTAATTGCACCATTAAATTCGTTTCAATAAATCCTTTAAAACATGATGTCACATGGATATATTTAGATAAAGTGATAAATATGCCCCATAATTGATAGAGGATAATCTAGACTTGTAGAGGATAGATAGACGTGAGTAACCGGGTCCGTCCAGGCTCCTCGAGGTGGATGGTCGTTCCGGTAAACGTCCCAACCGGGTGCGTCCAGGCTCCTCCGGGTGGCATTTTGGTCATTGCAGTAGTCCGCCATTTGGGACATTTCAAGCATGGCTCACAGACCGCCAGAGGCTGAGGCGAGGGCACAAGACCGCTGAAGCTTCTCGAAAGCCGAAACCCTATCCCGCGCGCCCCCTCGCCCTCCGGTCTTCCGCTCCCGATCCGATCCAAAATGGTCCGTCCCTCTCCCATCCTGTTGGCATGCCTCCGATTGCCACAGATTTTCTGGGGATTTTTTTCTCATTTTTCTGCTGCCTAAAATTGGCTGGTTTTGATGGCACAATTTTTTATGGTTTTCTCATTTGATTCATACCACTCTGTACGGACGCTACGCGCGCGTGGCTTTAACGGATTGTGTGTTCGTTGTGCGCGCAGCATAAGCTAGGTAGAGGAAGCCGGGACAAGGTGCAACAGTTCATGGCAATTACTGGCGCAAGGTACATATTTTTTAACGTCTTTGAATTGTTCGGAGAGATCAGTGTTTAGTGCTAAATTTTGGTATGGTTGTTAGTGGTGGTGGTATGTCAATTTTGCGGGCTATTGGGAGAACTTGTTTGTAGTGCAGCATTCGAGTTCTGCTATTTTGCAATAATACCATGCTAGGAAGTAGGGAGTTCTTTTTGGGGTGCAGTAACATGTAATTTGTTATTGTCTTTTATGTGAAAGCACGTGTTACTGCCTGATCTTGGCTGGTGGCATTATCCTCCCCTTTTGTTTAGGATGGACCACTTTTCCATCTTTTACCAAAAGTTTTTTTTTTTTTTTTTTTTTTTGCTGCAATTATGATCCATTCTTATGATCCTGAAAAAATCAGTAGGGTTACATTACAGTCAATCATGGGACCAACTGAACCTCCGAGGACTACTGTACATCTTTAGACACTGCTATCTCAACTTTATTTTTCTGTTAATTTTGTCAAGCATTGCATATTTCGCACAGTGAGAAGGCTGCGCTTCAGGCTCTTAAAGCTAGTGATTGGCACTTGGAAGGAGCTTTTGATGTTTTCTATAGCCAACCACAAATTGCTGTTTCTAATACTCGACATCTGGAAGAGCTCTACAACAGATATAAAGGTGAAATATTTTACTTTCTGTTGGGCCAGTCATCCTTTTTATGCCTTGCCTCGTCTCTTTTTTTTTCTCCTGCTGTCCTGCACCGTCATTTTGTATCATTATTGCTCAGAACCGGATGCTGATATGATAATGGTGGAAGGCATATCACAGCTCTGCAATGATTTACAGGTCATTTTTGGATTTGTTTTCTTCTTACTTTGAATGTATGTTACTATGCTAAAGTATCGGCCTGCAGTCACTTGTAATGGATACGGTATATCAGCCTATCTGGCAATCGAAATTTGTGAACAGTGAACTGTGTTTCATTTATTCTGTGATCTCTTCATAGTGTTTTTCTATGGAATCCTTGAACTATTCAATTTTCTTCCTATCTACATTTGCTCTTGGTCTCTGAAGTGTAGTAAATTGTGGATTTAGAATTTCTGCAACAAACAACCTGTCTAGCATGGGTTTGGGGGTTAAGTATGGCTCTAATTACTATGTAGACTGGCATGGTTGCTAACTTCAGCATCTGTTGCTTATTATTATTTTTGGCCCACAATAGATACTACAGGTGCTGCATGTATTTTGGCCTGCACATCATTTATTTTGGTTGGCTATCTTGTCCTCATCTCCGTGTCCTGATATATATGATTCTGATATGCAAATCATGTGTGTTTCCCTTTGTCAGGTGGATCCTCAGGATATTGTTATGGTACGTTCAGATTTTTTCTTGTATCTACTTTCTCTATATGAACACTAACCAAATGCATTTGCTTCAAGTTCAAATATGAAAGTTGACACTGGGATACAGCTATTTGTGTTATTTTGTTCATATATGCATTTTGATTACCTCCTCTGTTAACAGCTTGTCATATCGTGGCATATGAAAGCTTCCGCTATGTGTGAATTCACTCACCAGGAGTTCATTGGTGGACTGCAGTCAATAGGGTGAGACTGATCTATGCAATTTTTATAATCTTTTATGCTACAACTTGAGATTCTGAAGTGTAAATAGATTGAATAGTTTCAAAGATCTGACTCACTTTCAGAGTGGATTCAATAGAGAAGCTTCGTGAGAAGTTACCTTCATTGCGAGCTGAGCTTAAAGATGATCGTAAGTTCTCTTTTTTCAGTTCGAACTGCTGCTAGTGTAGCACATATGTCATTTGAATACAAATGCTTTCATAAGCAGCTTGTTCAGCTAAGGGATAGACTAGTAATGAATGGTTTCATCTGCCTATCACATACCTGTTCACTTCATACAGAGAAGTTCCGTGAAATATACAACTTTGCATTTGCCTGGGCAAGGGAAAAGGTACGGCATTTGCTATGCACATTATTCATGAAACTGTATCAGAACTTTTGTTTCATCCATATCTTCAAAACTTTGTTGATGACATATTGTGCTTGATTTTATAGGGCCAGAAATCTCTCGCATTGGAGACTGCTATTGGCATGTGGCGGTTGCTATTTGCTGAAAAGAACTGGCCTCTCATTGACTACTGGTGCCAGTTTCTGCAGGTGTATACCAGTTTATTTTAATCGAAAAGGTTTTTCCTGCTGTGATAAATTTATTAATTTGTGTTTACTTGTTCGAACTTCTTGGCTTTAGGTAAGGCACAATAAAGCAATCTCCAGGGATACATGGGTGCAGTTACTGGAGTTTGTGAAGGTAAACCTCGCCCTCACATATCCCCAGGAATATGATCACATGCGAAATGGATATCCATCATATTTGGAGACCATGGCATACTGTAGATGAATCTGCTTTCGCGTAATGAATTTCTACTCTTGTTGCTTCAGACAATTGATCCTCAGCTAACCAATTACGACGAAGAAGGCGCTTGGCCCTACCTAATCGATGAATTTGTGGACTACTTGAAGGAGAACAGGCTTGTCCAGCATAGAAAGTGAAACGGAATTGGGCTGTGGGGGGCAGAATTAGTGACCCACCAGGCCACCACCGCATTGTATAACTTAATGGTTGGATGCTTGTATTCAGTGCACTATTGGTAGTTATGCCCTGTTTCGATTCATTATCTGCTAATAATTAGCTGGCTAATAGATATCTAATATTAGCTAGCTACTATTAGCTAGAGGGTGTTTGGAAAATACTACTAACTATTAGTTGTTATTATCTAATTTGTTTTGACTAATGAGATATCTCTCCATCCCTAAATATCTATTCACAATTTTCGCCATTCAAAAAAACAGCGGCGGCCCAGCACGCCCCCAAGTTCCCAGGGGAAAGCGAGGCTGAGGTCCAATTAGCATCATTAGATTTATCATAAAACATATTTTTATAATATACTCATTTTATGTCACAAATATTGTTACTCTTTTCTATAAAGTGCCATTTTCTATCTTGATCACGTGCCTCGGCTACTTCATGACTTTGCCATCCAGAGCTCGTTGCATGAACCATGCATTATTAATTATCTTGAAATCTTGACTGTTCACAGTGCTGTAATAACAAACATAAATCTGGACATGTACAAAATATGCCTTTGCGACGTACAAGAATTGAATTCGAAAGGTAGCCCTTGAATTGGTGAAATCAGATACGGGTGTACTGATGACGCCTTTGGCGTGCCGATTGGATGGCAATACTATTTACCAATAGCATCTCTACCAGTCATCTATTGTATTCGGCTGGTCATATAAAGTCGACAAGTGAACAAGGTGGCAGTGGCATACCCTTAGCAGTTAGCACCAATAGCATACAGATTGGCAGTGGCATACCCTTAGCAGTTAGCACCAATAGCATACAGATTGGCAGGCATACCCTCATAAATATTGGCAGATTGATTTTCTCAGTATGTTCAAAAGGAATCGAGACCATTAATGAGACTGATATTATAACTTATCCACCATGTTAATTCACCATTGTACAAGTTCTTTTTAACAGATTGTACAAGAAGGTTGTGTTCCAGCCATAGCAGAGCTAAGGCGCATACAACGGTAGGCACAATACTTCAACAGCCACATCGTTGCCTTCGCCCTCATCATCCCTTAGGAACCCGAGAGAGCGATCCCTGTCAGGGTCACCTGCCTCTCCATAGGACGCCGAGGCAGCCTCCACCGCTGACAAGAGACTTCCGCGAGACTGATACCGCATGTCAGCAATCGGAGATTACCGCAACTGGTTCTCCTTCTCGGTGGCTGCGTTTTTTCTCAGCTGCGACGGTGGCCTCGTGGTGGCAGTTCCGGTGCTATCCTTGCCGGTGCTGACAGATTGGTCGGGTCTTGGCAGCATTACGGTCAGTGAGGGGAGGAGGGTTGCTCTCCGAAGGGGTCACTGAGGACATGGCTCTCGGTAGCTTAAGGGGAATATCAACTCGGTCCCGAGGGGCAGCTTCGACGTTAGAGGGCAGGAGAGGTCCTGGCTCAGAGGGCAGGAGAGGTCCTGGGACGAGTTGAACTGTCGACTTGCGCCAGTTTTTCCTGGGTTTCTTTGTCTCAGCAGTTTGGTTAACCTGAGAACAGTTGCACACAGAGTGAGGCTTCCACAATGGCACAATGCCAGATGTTGTTATGAATTACTCCATATTAGCTACAATTGTGCAGATGGAATGATGGATGCAGTGGTTAGCTACAATGCCAAGAAATAAAACACAGTACTTACCGCATTATTACCAATGTCAGTCAAAGGCTTTCTTGGCTTTGCATCTTGGGCTTCCTTCTCAGAAAACGCATTCTGAAGAAGCATGGCGCCCTGATTGGCCTTTTCTTTAGTAGAAGAATCCCTGTTAGAACATTTGGAGTCCTTACAACCACAGCCTGCACCGCATTGTGCGCCTGATCCTCTGCAGTCACACTTGTTAGTCTTGCATGATGAGGATTTTGAGCATGCACAGCCGTCTAACTGAATAATTTTGGGCAAAATGCGCTTCTCATCTGAGGGCTTCTCTGGTTCTGCTTTATCTTGTGTATTCTGACAATCCAGGTTAGGATTTGAATTCCTAGACACTCTTCTCTGATGTTTTTTCGTTTTCCTGTTCGACTCTTCCCACTCTGTATCAGATCCATCACTCATACTCTCTAACTCATCCGAGTGCTCACTATCTGATATGTCCATATCGTCCACCACATTGATGAAGTTGTCCTTACTATAACCAAAATGCTGGGAAGATCGAACGCTCTGCATGTAGGAGGGATGGTCAGACATACCTAACAAGAACAGCAAAGAGTGCATGCTGACTACAGATATCACTAAATGAGCTCTAGATAAACTCAAAGGGCATTCACAAAGAAAAATACCTTACGCGGAGCAAATCCAGTGTCATTGGACGTAGCAGATTTCTTTGCATTGTTCAATGCAGTGAAAAGCTGCAGATTAGTAGAAACTAGAAAGTGTTAGAACGTGCACAATCACAGCCAAAGTTTCTAAATATCATAATACACAATGACTTCATACTTTGGTGGCATTAAAATTGCACCGTACAAATAACTGGGAGAATCTTTACCTGCATATTTTGGCTCTTTAGATCCTTCACTTGTGTTTCTAACTGCCTGATTCCACTATTAAGCACAACAACCTTTTCCTTCAATTCACTAATGGTGTGTTCTTTTTCATTACAAAACACCTCTTTATCCAGTACTTTACACCTAGAAGCAAAATACAGAAAATAAGAATCAACAAACTAGGAATGCGCAAACATAGCATCCATCATAAAATCCTTTGAAGGAATGCAAATTACAGCATACCTTGCAGATGATGCTAACTGGAAAAGGTGGTTCATTATGGTCTTTGCATCTGGGAGGGACCTAACATGGTTCCATCTACCTTTACCATTGAATACACGCTCCCGCTCCTCTGCTTCTGACAGTTGAGAAGCCATAGACACCATAGCACTAGATGATGAGGACAACATGTTCTCTAATGCTGATATCCTAGAACTTCTAGCACTAGGAGACATAGCTTGAGGACAATCACTACAGAAATAACAACTCGTAAGTAACAATCCAGAGACACTGAAACAGATTAATTAACCCCTCAAAACAAGAGACCAAACCTCATCTTCTGCTTTGATTCCTCCTTCAGCTTTGCTATTTCCTTGGATATTGCTGCTCTCCTGTTTTAAGGGGGGAAGGCAATTTCAAACAGGGACAGTTGTGCAAAGCTAAAGCTATGCAAAATGAATACAGAATCCACCATATTTCAATTACAGTTCATATATTATGCTGCTCACGTTAACCATAATTCAGTTGCAGTTCATATATCATGTTGCTGAGGTTAGAAAGAAAAGGAGTGAGCAATTGATATAGATATATCAAGTCATAAGGAATTTGGTAAACAGTTAATGATGCCGCAGTTTTGCCAGGAAGTTTAACAGATTATGGTCAGTGCAACATGTTGCTACTAGCCCATTATTTCTCTTCACAGAATTATGTGTTGGGAAATCAATAGAATTGTAAGACAAAAACTTGGCAGAAGGCAACGAACCTATTTAACATTTATATGCACTGTCCTATGGATTGGTCCAAAGCTAATTCTCTAGGGGGCTAACTACTAATTCTCACAATACCAAATTACAAGGGAGCACAATACCAAATTATTTTGGGTTCATATTTACATTGAATAACTACAAATCTGTCTCATCATTAAAAAAGAAGAGCCCAAAATAATGCACACGTCAGGATCTACGAATTATCAATGCAAAACGAAGACTTACTCTTGCATTTGTCGCTCATAATATGAGCGTAGTTCATGTGCTCTTACAGTGACTTCCAGTTCATCGTCAATAGCTCGCATTAAGGCCTAGGGACACATAAAAAGAATGTTTCAGACACTATAAAATGCAAATGGAGAATAGTTTTTTCATTCCCTAATAAAGGTTTCTTGAAGGATACCTGCATCCCTGAACCATTTGCACCTCCTGAAATAACAGGGAACCAAAACAAGTAGTAACAGTGTGTGATCAGTTATGAATAATGAACACACATGAAACCTAATGGTAAAGAATATGAAATCATTAGCCATAGCTTCCTACCATAAGTTTCACGTGATGACTTCTTTGCTTCCAGCAACTCCTTCAACCTTTTTGAAGCAGCTGCTGCTTCCTCAGTTTTCCTCTGTAAGACCTACAATTTCAAGCACAATGGTGTAGGTGATAATCATGTTATTTTAAAGCTGAAAGAGAAAAAAAAATGAGGATACTTACCATTTTCTGCCTCTGATTTAAAGCCAAGAGCTTGTGCATCTCATATTCATTTCGTCTCCCTTCCTTCTTGAGCTAATTAATGGAAATATAGCACTATCACAGTGAGATCTTTGAGAAAGAAGTTCATAAACATGATGAATGACCTGCAAGAACAATTACCTGAAGTACTTCCTTTTCACGGGCAGCCTTCCAAGATCTAAATTGTTCAGACTCTTGCTTGATCTTTTGTTGAAGTTGAACCTACATGGAATGAAAGGAATATAATATATTATATATGTCAGGAGAAAAACTTAAATCGCATTCAGAAACATATCGATGAGAAAACACCTTCTGAGATTTTATACGCTGAATATCTTCTTGTAAACGCTTTGCTGCCTCGTCACTTTTCTGTTTCTGCCTTAGAAGCTGTTGCTGAGCTTCCTGCTTTTTCTTGAGCTCGTGGACCTGCAAAATGTTGTGTTGTTAGTATATGATGAGGAATGCAATGCAACAAGCATTTAGCTAAATGTACAAACCTGGGATTCAAGTGCATTCAGCTTCTGAAGATAGTTTTCTTTCAGTTTTTGAGCACTCTCATCAGTAGAAGAAGATATATTGGTTAATGCATGGCGAAGATTCTCTATTTCTTTCTACAAACAAGAATAGTGTTACTAGCATGTCAGGGAAAAAAAAGAGCACAGTGTCAGCAAGAACAGAAGTAAAAACCTGAAGAGCTTTCTTTTCTTGCTCCAACTCATTCAACTTCTTTTCATAATGTTGCTTGAGAACAGAAGTATCACTCTTGGCAAATTGTTTCATCTCTGCCTTTTGAAACATGAAAAGGAGGTATAATTACACTCTACAAGGTGAAGCAAGGCACAAAATAATGGGCTAGCAGATTGAGGATACATAACTACATCAGTACATGTAAAATATAAACAAAATGGCTAGTGTTAGAAGGGCTCAACAAAGAGGTCAAAATAGTAGAGACAGAGGACGAGTACCTCCTTTTGCTGAAGTCGTTTATCTAGTTCCTGCAGCTCTTTGTCCAGTTGGTCTTGCATGGATGAATGTTCTCTCTCCTTTTCTTCTTCATCAACTTCACCTGAAGATAGTACAGTTATTGATATACAGTTTGGAAAGGACACTAGTGGTCTAGGCTCAAAAAATATTTGCCAGTTTTAGGAACAAGTTTGGTAAATAAAAATGTGATACAGAAAAGGTAATGTTCATTGTTGATTGCTAACATCTTTCCCAGGAAATGATTGAACAAATAATCAACTAGAACATGTTTTACTTCAAGTGTTTTAATGTACTAACATCAATCTTGATAGCAAGCTACAGCACAACCTATATTACCAAGTAAAGGTTCAAGTTCAGAACCTAAATCCAAAATTAACCATCATGTGGGAAAAAAATTATTATAAGCATAGCTGGATAATTCTGAAAATGGTCAACTGTTGAAAGTAAAGCCATTTCTCACTATATAAGTGCTTTGAGGAAAATGTCTCAGTGGCTTACTTGAAGCATCAGGTGTTTCTACTTCACAACCAGAACCCAATTCATTTAGAAAAATGTCCTGCTCCATAGCAAGCTGATCATGTAAGCCATGTCTGCAAGCATTGGAGAAGTTTTGCCGCATCAGTTCACTCTCCAACTGCTGTATTTTCGATATGTAGCCCTTCAAGAGGTCCATGTCCTGATAAGAACAAAAGAGGTTGTGGTCAGATAGTATAGAAGGGTGATGAGTATAAATCTTTCTAGGCATACACTCACTTGGTCATTATCAGCATTTTCAATATCATCCCATGATTTTCCATGCCTCGCGGATTCAATCTTCAGCATCAACTGATCCCTTTCCAACTGTGTCAAAGTTGAATAAATGGAAGTCCGTAATAAATTTATCATTATAAGGTGATATGTCAGAAGCGATTTTCGTGCTATAAATTAATTGCATATGATTACCAAAGAGAAATTTTACACAAGAAGACTGAAATCATAGGCATATGTTGAGCTACGAGAAATGAACATGTTACATCACAAATCCAGAACTTTTAAACAGAACAAAAAAAAATGATGGATTGATAGATACCTGAGCAGCCCGTGCCCGCTCTGCTAACTGCTCACATGACAATTCCCTTTCCTTAAGTTCATTGTTAAGCTCAGAGTTCTTTAGCTCAAGAAGAGAGACCTTTTTCTGCAGCAACTGAAAGACAAAGGAAACAAAATTAGGTCATAAAAGCAACTTGTTGGTCCAGCCAGTCAAGACAAGGCAAACCCACCTGAAGTTCTTCTAACGCTGCAGTCCCACTGCGGGAAAACAAAAGTTCAGTTTGCAGCTGCTCCAGCTGGCTCCTCAATTTTTGCATCTCTGCTGTAGCTGGATCACGGTTTACCACTGCTTTGTTTTGAATGTTGCGTGCGCGATTGGCATATTTGAGTGTATTTATGGTTTCTTCTGCATTTATATCAGCAGGGCTAATGCATGCTGCATGAAAAGAGTAGCAAAGCATGATTTAAGCTCCTCAACACCAGGACTAGGATACATGTCTGGGAAAAAATAGACCTACCGATCATAACAGTTTTGCTGTTTCCTCCGAGAGAATCCTGCAAAAATGATTTGTGATTTGAGACAAGTCCAAATGCATATCCAACAAAGAAAAGGCATTTGTAAAGCTAATACAGTCCACAGCTCCATGAATCTGGCACTAAATAATATTATCATGAAGAAATTCAAATGATGAGGTGTACATATATTACTAAATTACTACATTGCCATGGAAATAAGTGCTGAAACATTACATTACTATGAGCATAAGAGCTCTCACCTGTAGAAGACGGGTTAATTTGCTATCCCGATATGGTACAAATGCCCCTTCTTTCCTTTTCTTTTCATCGCCTAATGCACTTATAACATTGCCAAGAGCTAGAAGGCCTTTATTTATGTGTATCCCTATGGACATGAAATAGATAACAATCTTATAACCAGTTGCACAATTATCTGATGAACTAACTGGCATGTACAATTACCTTCTTTAAGCCTAAGTCCATCTGCTCCAGTACGTTTAGCCCTTTCAGAACCAGCAAGATCAACTAGGTGAAACTTTGATGATATTATATCATAGTCAGTGCTGGCTGGCTTGTCAGATGTACCAGATGTTTTCTTTTGTTCAACACATATTGTAAAGATGGCATGAGAGCGACTACATATAAGGAGAACCATCCAAATAAGAACATTATAAGAACAAACAGCAAAGATAGTGAACAAACAGAACAGCAATGTACTATGCATTAATGAACCTTGCAGAAAGAAAAACACATGTATGGTGTATGTACAGCATACCTCGACTGCCTATTCATGTTTGTGCTTGCTGTTGCACGCGCCGAGGACCCACGTGTCAAATATGATGCCATTTCTTCTTTTGACTTCACCTCAGCCTCTGTGACACCAGCAAGGGTTATGCCTCCATTTGCAGTCTCTCGAATTTGAATTGGCACTCTGCCAGGTGCTGATGCTTTTGCCATAGAACCTGCATCAAGTCTTACAGCAGCTTGATTTGCATCGAGCAAATCAAAAACATCTTCCTTGAATATCTGAAATCCATAGCAGCACACCACAGAATGATAAAAAGCTAAGAGCTGCTGGTACAAATAAGAAAGAGACAAGTGCCACTAGGTATCTCACCTCAATAAAAGACACTCTAATCAAAAACTCTGAGCCATCCTTTGAGGTGTCAACTTTTCTAAAGATTGTATCCATAACTTGAGGAATTATCCCTCCGCAGTTGCCTTCACCAGTATAATCAGTACCCATTGTGTATGTCTTGCCAGAACCAGTCTACAATTGTCAAAGGAAAATGACTTAAGTAAGTAACCAAATGATCATAAAAAAGACAGCCATCTAACAAAACACTGGCAGCTTCATCAATCATCATACAAAAGAATTGCACCTGGCCATATGCAAGAACAGTGGCGTTGTATCCGCTGAACAATGCATCAATCAAGGGGTGCACACATTGCTCAAATATTAATGATGATGAAGGGCCCGAGTTGCCATAGACGTGATCAAAGGTGAATACATGAGGCCCAATTTGAACCTGAAACAGCACAGAAACAAATGATCGTCTGTCTGAATTTACAAGCCATTTCAAAAATGTGTACCTGGCAAAGAGGCATATGCAGAGTCGCAGAGATTATACACGTTTGGAATCTCATTCAACAGTTATATTGTAATTTATACTGCGAAATTATTTAATACTACAGAAGAGTCACGAAATCAGTAAATACGATGGTCCTGAACATAAATCCTCCCCTGGAGATCTTCAGCACCTATGTTTGAATCAGATTTTTATACAAGCAATGTTGACGAACGCATCAATTCATGTCCCAGAAACACCTAGTTTTCCACCAGCAGACCAAACCAATCAGGCACAATAAATCGGTACCTGCGGTTCGCCGGGCGTGACGGTGACGCAATCCGTGCAGCCATCCTGCAGCTCCACCGTGATGAGCGGCCTTATGTTGACGGCCACCTTCA
Organism: Chrysopogon serrulatus; assembly: GCA_015844335.1. Taxonomy (NCBI): domain Eukaryota; kingdom Viridiplantae; phylum Streptophyta; class Magnoliopsida; order Poales; family Poaceae; genus Chrysopogon; species Chrysopogon serrulatus. Next base: position 163,977 of record JADLZL010003733.1, read on the forward strand.
CGCTGTCCTTCTGCGGATGCGCGGCCGCCGCCTCCGAGGTCTCCATCGGAACCCTAACCACGAATTCCCAGGCCGATGAGACAAACACCAGCGAATGCCCTAAAATCGCCCCCAAAATGCCGGGAAAAAAACTCACCTCAAACCGGCGGATCGGGCCGGATTGGCGACGCCCTGAGACATACACCGGCGCGTGGATTGAGGGTTCGGGATGCGGCGCGCTTAGCTTGGGTTGGGGATCAATCGCCCCGTCGAGAGAGGGACGAAAGAGAAACCAGCGAAATGGCGAACGGGTGAGAGCGAGAAGCGCCCGCTCGCAGGATTTCGAAAAATTAGGGCGTCGCGTGAGCTGCGGCGGCTACCTATAATACTCTTCTTTATCTACGCAGACCGTGTCTATGGACCGATCACTGAATGGAGCATATGGGCTGCGTGTGTGAACAGGGGACCAGTATCCGATGGTTTATGCCTGTACTATGGACTAAGTGTATACAAGTTCTGTGTCAGGTGACAAGAAACGGGGCCACAACGAACTGTGGAGACTCGACGAACCTGGTCTATGGGCGTGGTGAATCTGCTCCGTCGATTTACTGATCCGTTGCTCGATCGACCGTCCCTTTGCTGGGTGGGTAAGGCGTTGTCTGCGGACGTGGTCTATGGGTGTTGGAGAGGGTGGTGGCCCCAGATGCAGCGCCGCACACACCTCCACGTTCGGATGCGGTTTCGAATTCAAACGGTAGGAAATGACGACTCTAGCCATGAGAACGGCTCTTTTTGTTGGGTTTGGGCAGTGCCCTGTTGGAAGGGAATCTCAAGGCCTAAACTGGATTAACAATCTTTTTTATTAAGGAGATTGGATCCGCAACTTAACATTGAGCCTAGCCGTAGGGTCAAACCCCCTAATTGCTGAAGATGGGGGGCCGTAATACATTGCAGAGTTTTCATATGCTAATTTTGGAGTCTACAGCCTAGTTATCAGATTTTATGGTTTGTTTGGTTCAAGCTTTGGACCTTAGTTAGGCTTAGCTACACTCAAGTTTTTCATGTTGCACAAACAAATTGATACTTACGTCACTTTAAACTACTTTGCTCCAGCTGCAAACTTGCACAGGATGAACATAAACCATTTTTTGTATGGAGGTGCATAGAGATTTATTATCTAGTGAGACTATTCCTACCACAAAAGATGTTCGCGACCTTATATAATGGCCTAACAACTACGTAAATGCAAGAACGTAGATGTGGTAGGCAAAAAAAAAGGAAGAGAACGGAAACGCATACAAGGATTTATTATGTGGTACGAAAGGCAAAAACATCACAATGGTCCATGTGGAAGCAATCACCAAGATTATTATGGTTGACTACGACTCTTGAGCACTCATCAATCTGGATATGGCACCATGCACGACCTACAAGTTGCAAAGGCAAGTGTCATTAATGGCACCTCCCTCTCGACAATTGTTATTGTGTTCACTTTAGAATTTGACCCACCGGAGCAACCTCATCTTTGCCCAAGTTTTTTGTTGTCACCAGGGGCGGATCTGCCAGGGGGGCTTCCTGGGCTATAGCCCCCTACCCCTGGCCACGCCATTGAAGCCCCCCCCAGCCCCCCATGATTTTTTTTCTGCCATTGAAAACGAAGAAGGTGCTGACTGCTGATTGCTTCGACGGACAGGAGGTTGAAGATGAGTTCCGAGTTGGGCTGCTTCCTGGGCTAGGATAGGATGTGTATTTCAGCGGCCCATAATAGAGAGTAAAGAAGCTAGTTGCCAGCCCATTAACAAATAGGATCAGCTTTTTTTTTCCCATCCGCTCTCTTTGTCGGTCCATAATTCACAACAGGCCGCCGGCCAGGGGCAGAGCCACAGAGGGTCATAGGCAAACAGTGAGATAGAGCTGTGATTTTTTTTTCTTATATATATATTGCTTCCAATGATTCATTAAGAATATTTTGTTGGTTAGTTATAAAAATTATATCTTTACTTCTTCCTATGCGTTCTAGGATGCAATTTCGATTATTTATCATAATTATTATATAAAAGGTTTAAAACTGCTATATCTTAGCTTTGTATGCGTATAACTGAGTTAAATTGGTCTAGATTTCTTTGGTCTAGCCCCCCTAAATATTTTTTCTAGATCCGCCACTGGTTGTCACTCAGCACCAAGTTATTCAGCAACAATCTCCTCTCTTTTTTTGTGCCTTCAAAATTCATTCATTGATCAATATCAGAATTACAATCTCCAACCAATAAAGCCGAGACACAGTCCGGTGCAAATTGCCACCACCCGTCCTGTGTGTCACTAGTGACCTGTTTCGCAAGAACACGAGCTACTTTATTACAATTTCTGCTTGTATAGAAGAAACTAAACTCATGAAATAAAGAGCTCGACTCCCTGATTTCCTTCATAATGTTGCACCTATTCATTGTTAGACCACTTGCATGTACATATGAGATGCCTTAGTCCATTTTAGTCATTATATTGTATTGCATTTAAGCATCCGTCTTCTACAATTCACCAATCTAAATATCCAAGCTAACTCTAGGCCAGGGTGATAAGTGGAACTACCTAAAGCCTAGGTGGCTTAGATCCTAGATATACATCAAGATATGAGCTGAAGGCCTCAAGAGGCCCAATGATCAAAAGATCACGTGAATGAAACATCAAAGTTGAAGGGTGATTCGATCGATGGAGGCACGAAGCGAGTTGGTCCTATGCTTGGCAATCACAAATAGGATCGTGATCGTAAGAATCGACAAATCATTCATTACTTGCCACATCGGCATGCCTCATTTGCTCTTTATGTGCAGTCTCTTGTGTAACCACTGTCATCCACTCATCTGCCACGACTGCTTGATGCCTTGGTCAACGTCGCTTATTGGTGTCCAGTCTCCAGTCTACTCTATCGCTAGTCTTTCTGTGGACCTAGGCTCCTAGTCCGAGCAAGTGACATTGCCATCTTGCGCCTAATCAAATGGTTGTTTACATTCAGTGAATCGATGTCCCATTCTTCATTGTTGACTTCTTGAGCATGTCAATTGTTAGGGTTTCAAAATTCTAATTATAGTTATGAATTTGCTTTTAAAATTTTAGATGTTAGAATGTTGGCTAAGAAGCATTTATTGAGTGTTGGGAAAGAAGGGGGGTGGAACGAGAGTATCAATATGTTTAATTGCAATGTTTAATTTGGAGTTTGATTCTTGTTCCAAATAACCACATACTAATTTTATTTTACTCTTAGATTGTTCTATTTTATTGTATTATTGACATTGTCTTTCAAAATCAAGTCAATTTTGTTTAACTCTTAGTAGTGCCGTTATATACTTTATTGTCATGTCATAGATCGATGAACAAAAATATTTAGCCTTAATGGTTCATAGTGTCTCGTTCACCTTAGGCCTAGGCCCTTAAAACAGGAGATCTGCCCCTGAAAATTACATGTGCCTTCAACTTATACACTGCTATAGATGTTGTTTTCTTGTAAGCATATTGCATATAGTTTACGGGCTTTGTTACGATAACATTTAGCACTTTTAAATTATTTGCATCGCTTCTAGACCATTTGTCAAGTGTGTATATTTTCTCCCATCATCTCAGGCCATGAAGCACATATATTTTAGTTAGGACGGTTCAATTCTCATTTGTCTCAGGCTTTAGGCCTCATCAGGCACGTCAGTCACATTGATCATACTAAGTTGCGCGAGAAAGATTGGGCCAAAAAAACATACCCACCTAAGAGCAGGGATACACCCGGCCCGTACTTTCGTAAACGATGTCATTCGCGTTCACCTTAGGCCTAGGCCCTTAAAACAGGAGATCTGTTCCCCTTTTTTAAAAAAAAATTACATTTTGTGCCTTCAACTTCTTTATTTTACATTTGCTATAGATCATTTCCAGATTCATTTTTTATTTTCTATTTCTATAGTTTTCAGTTTTGCATATAGTTTACTTTAGGGCTTTGTTTTACGATAACATTTAGCACTTGTTTTAAATTATTTGCATCGTTTTCTAGACCATTTGTCAAGTTTGTTTATTTATATTTTTTTTCCCATCATCTCAGGCCATGAAGCACATATATTTAGTTAGGACGGTTCAATTCTCATTTGTCTCAGGCTTTAGGCCTCATCAGGCACGTCAGTCACATTGATCATACTAAGTTGCGCGAGAAAAATTGGGCCAATGTTTAAAAACATACCCACCTAAGAGCAGGGATATCATCTTTATATAAATACTATATAAGATGGCCCATGTACTATAGTTTATTTTTCGTAAACGATAGTATTATACATTGCATTGGTTTGTATATTAGAAAAATGCTGGGAAAACCCCACATACATTCCATATTAACGTTGTGTCTTGTACGTTTGATAACCTATAGAAAACCGGGAAAGTTAAAAAGAAAGCCGGTGCGTATTTGTTTGTTCACGTAACCATTGCATTGGTTTTGCTGGGACAAGTACATTCCATATTAAGTTCGATGACTGAATCTGATGAAGGTCCAGTTCCAATCCAGGACGCTCCTCTCGTGCTCGTGATGAATCACGACGGGCATTTACATGTGCAGCACAGCGAGGCCGCTGGCGCCTTGCACATTTTCTTACGACAAAACGGCCAAAATTCGCTCACATGCCACGAGCTCGGCCTGCCGTGCCGCCGAGCAGAGCTGAGGTCCCCGGCACTAGTGACAAGTCGCTGCTCCTCTTCCTTTGTGTCTGAAAGCTCTTGCAGCGCCAAACTGCCATGGTCCATGGAGCCAGAGGAAGTCAAAATCCGTTGACAGATCGGATGGCGCTTTTTCTTTCTGGGAATATGGGAAAAATCTTTCTTGCAGCCTAGCCACGCAAAAACAAACACCGTGCCGCTGGGCGTGGTTGCTGGGGCTTGGCGCTAAGTTCGGCGTCGCGTACTCGCGTGGCATCGAAGGCCGCGATCCACGAAGTCAAACGGGAGCTGTACGTCTGCCGCAGCGTGCCACCGCCCCCACCCTACAGAGACCACGGGGTCCGTGTTTCCTTGCCATGGGCAGGCACCGAGACCTGTGAAAGTTCAGCGGCCGAAAGCGACGCGCACCCGCCCTCGCTTCCACACGACCACTCCTCCCACCCGGAAAACGAAGCCAAAAGGCCACGCTCTCCTCGCCCTCGCCACCGCCGCCGCTTCCGCGGCCACCCTCCCTTCCCTCCGTCGCAGGCTTCTCCCACGCCCATCTCTGCCGTCACCACCGGCCCCCGTCGCCACCACTCTCAACTCAGAGGAGCAGCTCTCCTCCTCCTCAAAATCTCGGTGTCTCGCTTGCTTACCTTTCTCCACTCCGCTCCGCTGCAATCCCACTCCTGATCCGGGCTCCACCCGGAAGTGCCCACGCATTTTGGTTTCTAGTGCTTGGAGCCTTCTCGGTTGCACCAAATTTGGCCTTTTTAGGTGGGCAGCTCCGATCTTTTCAGCTACAGCTTTTATTATTTTCCTGTTTCTTGGTTGGGTTTCTGCCACAGATTTGAGCATCTTGCTTGGGCTGGGGACGATTACCGCTGAGCCGTCCTCCCCTTATATTGATCAGATGAGCTGTGGGTGTCTCCTCCCAATCCGAGGTTGCAGGAGATGGTTGTAGCAGTAGCTTCCTCCCAATCTTCTTCCACGCCCCTGTCACCTTACTACCCGTCTTCGCCCAGCCTCCGCGGCTTCATCAGGGACGCCCCGCCTTACGGCACCCAGGCCCCGCCGCAGGTGCAGACGGCTGGTGTCGGTGGCGGTGGTGGCGGCGGCGGCAATGGGAAGATCAGCCCTGCGGTGCTGTTCATCATAGTGATCCTTGCGGTTATCTTCTTCATCTCCGGGCTGCTCCACCTCCTTGTGAGGATACTGATGAAGAAGCAGCACGGCCGTGGTGCCGCCATGGGGGAGTCTGCACCGTCGCCGCACCGGACAGCCGCGCGGGACGCGCCAATGGACAGGCAGCTGCAGCAGCTGTTCCATCTGCACGACTCTGGGCTCGATCAGGCGTTCATCGATGCGCTGCCTGTGTTCGCGTACCGTGAAGTTATCGGTGGCAGCAAAGAGCCGTTCGACTGTGCGGTGTGCTTGTGTGAGTTCGATGGGGAGGACAGGCTCAGGTTGTTGCCGGTGTGTGGGCATGCCTTCCATCTGCAGTGTATAGATACATGGCTGCTGTCCAATTCAACATGCCCGCTTTGCCGTGGCACGCTCTTTGTTCCCGGGATGACTATAGATAACATGCTGTTTGATGATTTTGATGAGAGGTTGGAGGAGGAACCTCTACCGGAGGAGTGTGAGGATGGACACCAGGTTTCCAGGCAGAAGCCCATGGACGAGGAGCAGCCAGTGGCCGAGAAGAGGGTGTTTCCAGTAAGGCTTGGGAAGTTCAAGAATGTTGGAAATCAGGATGCCATCGGCAGTGTGGTTGGCAATGGCAACGAAGCTGGTATAGTTAGTAGGGAGGCAGGGGAGAGTAGCAGTAGCAGCTTGGATGCAAGGAGATGCTTCTCCATGGGCACTTACCAGTATGTTCTTGGGGCTTCTGAACTTCGAGTGGCTCTCCAGACAGGTCGCAGCAGAAACGGCACAAGCAGCAGGTTTAAAGGAAGAGTTGCTGGCTTAAGTTCTATCAATGCTGACATTATGGAGGGCAAGCGAATTTGTGCGAGGAGCAAAGGCGAGAGCTTCTCTGTGTCGAAGATTTGGCAGTGGTCTAGTGTGAAGGGCAAGCTGCCAGCTCCTCCAGACACTTGCTCAGATACTGGGAGCCTACCATGGATGAAAAGAAATTCTTCTGGAGATAAGTCTAATATGTGACTCTGTCTATAGTCCTTTGTTTTTTTTTTTTTCTGCCTGATGTTCACTGCTAAGTTGCTTAGCTCTAGCTATTTCATCTGATTTAGGGTGTCTCAGCAATCATTCTCATCAAGGGATAATTTTTGACAGGCTTGCTATATTGCACATAGTTTGTGATTTGTTCACAATGGTGTAGTCTATATTCCCATGCTGTTGGTATTTCAGGAATTGCATTCAGAAACCTATCATCACTATGAAGTATCATTTATACTCTATTTGTGTTCTTGATTGTGCAATTTCCTTGCATGTAAGTATGTAATTATCAAACAGGAGACAATATTAACCTACAGTGTGATATACGTCTACACCATTGCTGTTGTTGCTTAATAATTTTTCTAATAAAGTTTCTTGTGTTTGTGTGTGTATTGGGAGGGTTTTGGGTGGGGGGGGGGGGGGCAATAAACATGGATTTTATTAGGCATAGTGATGATAAATAGTAGCATAGTGATTATATACAGTCTTGTTGTTCTTTGCTCCATTGCCTTCATAAACAGTAGCGTTTTCAGTGTTTACTCTAGAATCAAGATGTGAATGAACTTGACCTTGGTAGCCCTATCATTTTTTTTTTGCAAACTGTGTAGAAGTATTATTATGGTATAAGTTGTTAGAAGGATGGCACATACACTGGAAGTTTGCAAGCCATCCTTCTTGAAAACATACTTTTCTGAACAAGGAGTCTTTCTTAAAACAAACAGCTAGAACAAGAAGAAGAGTTGGTATGACCGTATGACATCCAATTGAAGAAGTAAAATGAAGTTCTGCGAGATCATTGTTAAATTTTGTTAGGGTTGATAGGGTGGGTGGGGGAGGGTGAACCTTTAAGCTTGTTTATTTATCTTCGATAAACTGTGGCTGACTGTAAAAACTATAACTCTGTTATTTACTGCTTGGTGATGTGATAAGTAATAGTATGAATGATACAGGATATGAAGGCACTTTACATATTCTTTTGATCAGTGACTTTACGCCCAACTTACCTCTTCTTTTTTGCTTTATCATCTTTAAGCGTTCGTATCTTAACTTCTAGAGCAACCTTTTGGATCTTCAAATCACCTCTTGCAATAATTTCCTATTGCTCACATGGTGGAACAATAGTTCCTTTTGTTAATCAACGCATGATACTTTTCTTCATTCCTGCGCACTCCGACATGATTCGTGCGGAAGTTACCCTTTCTGTTTTGCGCCTCAACAAATGTGGACTATTTAAGATATGACGACAGTAACCGTCTAAGATTGCGGTAACAGTAAGACTGCGATTTGATAACCATCTGAGTGATGCAGCATGTTGGATGCCCATGTGTTGTTCCGTCTTAATTTTCTGGTCAAACTTAGCATAAATGTTGCGACTATACTGCTCTCGCTTTTGTTACATTTTAACAATTAATTATTGTGTCTTAGTCTGTCCACCTGGTCAATGCAGCATGCAGTGTTGGTGAATCAGCTCAAGATTGCGCTGCCTTTTTGCTTATCGCACCAGGTGGTGGTGACTAGGTTTCTAAGTGGATGGCAGCTTTGTCCTCATACAGTATTAGTATTCTAATGCACCAAGTACTACCAATAGCTGATAGAAAGCCTTTAGTGACATGGAAGCTTGTATAATGCCTATCACATTGTAGTCTTTGGCTTATTTAATCATAGCCAAAGGAAGAAGTGCCAGCCATCACGTACCTGCACTAACTAAGCAACAGGCATTATGGACAGGATTCCAGCATATTGCTTGAGTGATCTTAGCTAGGAAATCATTGGTTTGCTAATGATTTCTGTCCTACCTGATAGTAATGCACAGCTCATGCAATCATTAGGAAGATGCTAATCTGCCAGCATTACTGTTGACATCATTGTTGCGGTTGCTGCTATTTGATCTCATATCAGATACTGTGAATGCCTGGTTTGAGATTGGTTCCTTGGAAAGGCATATTCTGGGCCAATTCTCGCAGGTCTCCGTTGTTCTTCAAAGACCGTATACTACAGTTGTTGTGTCAGAAATAGGCAGCTGAAATGCAGATGGCAGCTTATTTTTGAAGCACCAACCTGCCAGCACAGCAAGCTCCTTCTTTGCATTTTGTTTTTGAATAAACTGAAGCTTCTTTTTGTAGCTGGTATGATGGAGTTTATTCAGCTGTATCTTCTCCTTGTACATCACTAAATTGAGACACCAGGATAAAGCTTCAAGGACTGGGTCCATGCATGATTGGGATGGGCAGAGCATGGCATGAAATGAAAGCAACAGTTGTGGGTCATGAAGGAGATAGGAGGGTCACACTGAGACCATGATCGGCCTATATAATATTATTGTTCTTTTGTCTTGATGACTTAAATCCAGGAGGTCATTAGATGGGTAGGAGCCCTACCGTAGGACTGGTTGTCTGGCCTTTACTAGCTGGCATTCGATCAACCATCCATTTTACGCCATGATGTGTGGATGTTATATTGTATCAGTTGCAACCTATACCTACGAAGGTGTGTCTGATTCTGATAGCACTTCAGAGGAGATTGTGCAGCTTTGGTTTGCATGGCCATGGGTTAGCATCAACCAAGACTGTCAGGGTCTCCATACTTTAGTCCGTGATACTCTAATCCCATGGCTGTGGCATGATCCCCGTGATCATGAACAGTAATCACAGCCTGAGAGTCAAGAGTTGCCGTTGACGCCATAAAAGCGATTGGCCGTTCACGCGGAAGGCAAGATTATGACGAGACCTGATGTGGAAGACAAAGACTTGTTCATCAGTAGCAGGTGAATTCGGGAAGGTGCTCCGGTGCCGGGAACACGCGCTCCACGAAACCGCGGGTCATTGTTGGCCTGCTGCTGTTTACTTGTTGGACCAGAAACCAAGATGTGCACGCCCGCAGGCAAAGCGTCCAGAAGAACGCCTCCATGCAAGGTTTTCCCATCCGTGCGTCGCAATCAGTCCCAGCTGGAGGCAGAACACGGCAAGCTGCCGTTCGCACCTAGAATTAGAATTCGAATTCTTTTGCTTTCTCTAGCTAATCATGCAAGTTTCCGGCCCGACTCCCTCAGCTTGGAAGCAAACAATGCTAACTGGCGCGATCACGACATTTGAAAAAAAAAAGTTTGCAGTAATTTGTGCACTTCATTTCAACTGTTGGGACAAAACTGGGACATGATGATGAACGGATTCATTACAGCAGCAGTAAAACGACAATGAATGTAATAGCAATCTCATTTTTACAGTGGCTACTAACCAAATCAATCAACTGAACGGACCAAGGGGAGGAAGGAATTGTTTGCAGCAGCGATCTCGCTCACCATTCACCACCGGCACACGCCCGCGGAACCGCCGAATTTATCCACCCAATCCAAGATGAAAAGGACACCATCTTTTTTCCGAGAAGATAGTTTCGACACCCTTCGTTTGACCAATCAACCAGCGTTCCTCCTCTGCTCCGATCCGATGACCGACGGGGCAAGTCCACGGGGGCGGTCAGGTCAGGTCAGGCCCGGCTGGCTCCGTCGTGGGGCGGCAGCGGCGTTGTGTTGAAGAGCGGCGGCGCGTCGCGGCCGCCGAGGTCCATGGACGACTTGGCTGAGGCCGGCGGGCCGACGAAGCGCGCGGAGAAGTCGCGGTAGCCGGTGTAGTCGCCCTCGGGGCTGACGCCGTGCCCCTCGTCGAAGTTGAGCGCGTAGCTGAGCGCGTCGTAGTTGAGCTTGCGGCCGCCGAAGTGGTGGTGCGGCCGCGTGGGAGGCCCGCTGCGGCCGAACCGCCGGATGAAGGTCTTCCACCGCGGGCCGGCCACCAGCTCCGACCACTCGCGCACCTTGAGCACCGCGTCCACCGCGCGCTGCCACCAGGTCTCGTCCTCCGCCGCGGCGCCGCCACCAACCCGCTGATGGTGGGAGGAGGAGGAGGTGGGCCAGGGGAAGCAGCAGCACCGGCGGCCCCGGCGCGCGAAGAAGGCCGCCTCCGCCTCGTCCATGCCCGCGGCCGACGCGCCGCCGAGGTCCGTGTCCATCGCCCGCCGGAGGTCGTGTGGCGCGGGCCCGGAAAACCCTTCTTCTGCGTTGGCTTGGCTGCCTCAGGGGGCCGCGGGGCGTGGCGGCTGGATCTTTTTGGGGGCTCTTGGGCTGCGCCGTGTGCGGCGGGGCAGCGGGCGGGGGAGGTTTTTATCGGGGGGTGGTTTCGACGCGGCCGCGGTTGGAGTCAACGGTTGGCGCGGCTCGCTGACGTGGGCCGGGGGCCGCGGAGCCGCTTAACGTTCTCAAACACGCTGCGCTTACATTTTTTTTTTCTCACTCCAGATTCTTATAACGGACCGTGCAGGCAAGTGAATTTCGTCTTCTTGGCATCTTGCAAAATAAATATCATCGATGAGGTACTTGGATGCTTGGATTTAGCCCTAAACTTCTGATTTTCTTTTGTTTGAGTACTTCATCAGGGAAAAAACTAAAAACATGCCAGTTGGTCTGTCATTCATAAAAACATAATTCACACCATATTGTTCTCGCTAACGTGATGTGATTATTTGAAGATGCCAGCTGGTTCTGTGTGCTACTAAACATTCTTGCATTTACGTGACCACATGTGGAGGCAGCAATGCTTGGCCGTCATCGAATCGGCCGTGCGTCGTGCAGCCGTGCAGGGGAGAGCCCCCGCCCCCGGCGTGGGGCGGAGTGGATTGGGAGGACAGCGCGGGCACAGATCGGCGACGAAGCTGGCGGTTGCGCGGCTCGCGTCAGTACAGATACAGTTGTTTGTCGCCGCGCGCGCTCGACGTGCCATTTGCATTCCCTGCTGATGCCAGGACGTGCCAACTGGTGTCATCGCATTCGCATGCAGCTACGCGACGCCTGGCGCCGACGACTGTTTGCACACTGCATTATTTCATTGGATGTATGTATAGCTGGCTGTCCCTGAACGTACTGTATGTGAGTGAATACACCATACGGTGCCCGTTGGTACTAACAATGTACTCCCTCCGTCCCAAAAAGATGTCATTCTCGCTTCCCGAGAAATAACTGCCGGTAATTTTTATAAATACTAAATATCTTCGATTAGTATCATAATTAATATTATCAGAAAGATCTTTAGATCTAGTTTTTTAACAAATTTATTTGGAGATATAAATATTATACGTATTTTCTACAAATCGAGTCATACTTGTGGCACGAACACCCAAAACGTCATCCTTTTTGGGACAGAGGGAGTAGAGCCCAGAGAGATTGGCTCATTTTTTACCACACCAGATCTTTCCCGTAGCTCTAGATCTTTCCTTCCTCTCTTGTTCCCTATAGCCAATTCTTGCGCACCGATGTGCTAGTACGGTGTCTGCTATGGAACGCTTTTTTTTTTTTGGCTCGACTATATCCCAGAGTGGCTATCGGAATTAGAGTGGCTATCGGAATTAGCGGCCTGCAATGCTAAGAAAAATTACATCAGTAAATAAAACGTTGATTTTGTTTTCTTGGATCGAAAGAAGCCGCCTTTTTTTCATTCAATTTTCCACCGGTAAATAAGTAACTCGAGTTGAACAATAGGGACTAGGGAGATGGGAAAATCGTGTCCGCCGCAGCTGAGAGAAATAGCCCAGAGACTCGCCGGACGACATGCGGCAACTTCTTCCACCGCGTGGGTGCTCGTCGATACCCACACGATTGCTTTCCAATAAAGTCTTGGACCGAAGAGGCCGGTCTTCCCGGCAATGTGGTTTGTTACGCGTCTCTGAAGTCTGATTGTTTCAACTCAAAAAGTCCAGGCGCAACAAGGCCCATCCGCTAATCCTAAGCAAGCCTACATCGAATCACCCGAAGTACAGAATGATTCAGCGGAGCGGCCCATAGAACCAGTATAAAAAGACTCGGAGAAGAAACAAAAAACAGCCCTTGCTGTTCAAAATAGCGCCTTCTCCGTTGCCAGGGCCACTTAAGTCAGCTGCCACACAGTACGTCGTGTGCTCGCAGCTCATCATCAGTTAGCTACTTAGCTGCGATTTGCCAGACAACTTACTGGTGCTTAAGAAGGGCTATTTCTCAGCCTTTTCTCTTCCGAAGTCACAGGATCAATTAGCATCCAGATGCTCAATCTTTTTTCGTCGGTTCGCAATGCGGCATAGCAGAAGTTCTCTGAAGAGCTTCCGTTTACCAATCAAAACAGGGATGCAAAGCTGTATATTTTCGAGCTTGATTTGTATAGGTATCATCTTCAAACTTTAAAGACGAAACCTCATTGGTGGATTTCTATAGATATCATCAAACTGTTCTGTTACAAATAACATCTGTCAAAAATAATCCAAGCGAATTTTTCATGTTGCTATATGGCTCCCTTGAATAGCAAAGTATCACTGAAAAAATTGTTCAAGAGCTGGGCATAGAACCAGCAAAAAACTGTAAATTGCAATAATGAAGCAAGGTACTTACTGAAACATATCATTCTGGAGACTTTAAGTGAAAAAGATATGGTTAATTTCAAGCCACAACAGGAAATAACAAACTTTATTATGTCTCCGTGAAATGGCTACATTAATTGAACCTATAATGCATAGATGTGTTGAAGAGAACATATAAATGGCCAAACACAAAGCCAAACAGATAAGAAAATGGTATCTACTGCCACGCTTTGATAGCTAGGCACCTATCCATTCTCCCCACTTACTAAAATCGTGAATCAGACGAGGGAAATAACGTGGCATCTTTTCCAATCAGGTATGCTGACATTTGCTCTAACATTGGATTCTTCCGCTAATCAGTGCCTTAATTTTCCATGAATACTTGAACAACAATCGTTGCACAGAAATTGTACATAGAAGGGCCTATTAGGATACCCCCAACTTTCTTGGGACTAAAAGGTTTTGTTGTCGTCGTAGTTCGAGAATGAAATACTGCAAATTTTCAAAGAAACAAATGGAAAACTGGTTCCATCATTTTCAATAAAAATGGAAGTGCAAAAATAAGGTGTCCCTTCCCTCGAACAGATGGAGATCTTTGGGTTGTCAGGAATGTTTATTGAAATAATGGGAAGGCATCAGATATTTTATTATTATCCTCTGTACTTAATTTTGAACATCAAACTATTGCACTACAGAAGATCAGAAACCAGACAAAAAATACATTCAGTCACAGGTTGGTATAGTACAATTGTACTGCAACATTAGTATAGTTCACCATAGTAGAACAAAAGAACTTACAGTAAATGGAGATGAAACAGTGAATGAGGCGTTATGAGTAGTAAGCTCACATATGTTTCCACCATAGCAATGCTAGGGACAGCCTTTAAAAAGAATGCAGAGGTAAAAAAATGAAAATCAATAAACATTTGCTTACAAACATACAATTCTTATGGTGCGGATACTTCACTAGAAATCTGAAGAATAGAGATGATTTTACAAGGTGGAAATAAATTACTTCAAATAATGCAAGTAAACCTATGGCGATTGGCATATACATAAATTGTTAGCTAGATTCTTTAATGTGATATGTTGTGTATTGCAGTAATATTTAAATACTTAAACAAGTGAGTGTTAGTTAGATCCACATGAGCACTTGCAAGACCATCTAAAAAAGGTAGACAAGACTTAAAAATAGATAAATAGAAGGAATCAACTTAGGAACTAAGGTCTTGGCAGCAATTCATGTTTGGTGTTTCTACCTGGCCAAGAAATATGGTCTCTTCAAGCTGGAATGCAAGCTTCAGACAAAGATTGATAGCATTCCAGAAAGCAATGTCATTGACATAGGCTAAATTGCACACGTCATCATTGTTCTTTCATTTGACTGCATATTAGGCCCTTGAATTAAATCTGCTATTCCAGCTGACGTAAACCAAACATTAATGCTTCAAAAGCTGATTGTGCCAAAGTGAATGAGAGAACCTAGAACATCCTTGTTACCCTCTCACGAACATATGTCCACCTGATTTAAGCTGCAGCAATATTTTTTTCTTGAACACAGCTGCAGCAACATTGTATATCCACAACTATTCTATGGCATTCAATTGAAATAGAGAACAACATGGCACAATGCTTGGGAACAGACCTAGCAGTAGCTCTCGTGATCAAAGAAAGTCTGCATTCCCTGGTTGCTGCAGCAAGAGCAACACTGGCAGCAATCTCTGATGTACAAAACACCACGAATTCAGCATCTGCAGACCCAATTGTCAAACTTTAGCATTTGGTATCTACCAAATTAATAAATTCTACATGCTGATTGATGAGGGGGCAGGAATCAGTTGTACCTTTAGCAGTGCTCAATATAAGTATGCTATCCATGTTTGGCTTCACTAAATCATTTATTTCCTTTTGTTGACTAAAAATTCCCAGTCAAATTTCATGCTTGAATGAATGATATTGGTCAGTCAGAAAGATTGTCATCACCAGAAGTCTCCACAAGAGCATACCCCATTGCTGAACTTGTGAAATCTGACAGCATCCCTCACAAGAATATCACGGCCAGTAATCTTAGATATGAACTTTGTAGCATTGTGACAATCTACACAAACCCGCAGATTCTTGACAATACGAATTGGCATTTCCTGTGGAACAAATATTAATCCGAAGGCAATGGCAAGCTTCTCACTGTGATGGCTGACCATGTGAACCTTATCAGTATCAGCAACATCGTGCAACACTGAACTGACATCAGGTTTGTATCCTTCTTCAAGCATCTTGGAGTTGAGCCACTCGAGTTTTTCATAAATTCCCTTGGAGAAGGGGTGCGACTGGTCATCAGCAGAAAAGATGTGAACTTTATTCTTATACTTGATCCAGCTACAACCTGGCTCCTTCTTCACTTGCCTGTCCCTCATCCCACGCCTTAACTGGGCAACCTCATTCCATTGACCTTTAGCAGCATGCATGCTGCATAATAACAGGAAGCTTGCTGGGTTCTGGGGATCGATTTCTAGGAGATTCTCGGCAGCCCATTTACCGATTTCCATGTCGCCACGCAACCTGCAAGCACTCAGCAAAGTCCCCCATCCAATTGCGTCAGGGTGCATCGGCATCTGCTTTATGAACTCCTCAGCTTCTTTTAATTTCCCAGATCTGCTATACAAGTCAATCATACAGGTGTAGTGATCATCTATGGGCACAATACCATGGTCCTTCTGCATGGAATGGAAGTAGCTGCGGCCTTTCTCAACAAACCCCGCACGACTGCAAGCAGAAAGAACGCCGATAAATGTTACTCCATCAGGCTTCACGCCCTTAGCCAACATCTTCTCGAACAAATCAATAGTTTCTTTTGCCCTCCCAAACTGAGCGTACCCAGAGACAAGTGCTGTCCAGGAGACCTGATCGTGAAACGACATCTCATCAAACAATCTGTGAGCATCCTCGATGCTACCACACTTCCCATACAAGGTAACTAGTGCATTGGACACTGTGATGTAACGCATCAATCCTGACACAAGCGCTAGGCAGTGGAACTGAGCTCCTTCCTCTAGGCTTGCTAGATTAGCACAAGAACTTATAACACTTCCTAGGGTGAAATCATCAGGATCAATGCCATCTCTTTGCATCTCAGAGAACACCCTGACAGCCTCCTCACTGCACCCATTCTGTCCATAACCAACAATCAATGCAGTCCACGAGATGATGTTTTTGCACGTCATCCTCCTGAAAACAGTTTCTGCCAATTTGATGCTCCTGCACTTTGAGTACATGTCAACAAGCGCACTCCCGACAAAGACATTGTCATCGTAACGAGTCCTGATTATATAGGCATGGATCTGTTTCCCCTGTTCCAGGGATGAAAGGGCACCACAGGCAGTAAGGATGCTTCCGAAAGTGTACTGATCAATAGCAATGCCCTGAAGCCTCATCCTCCTAAAAATGTCAAGAGCCTCTGACTCCAATCCATTGTGTGTGAACCCCGTAACCATTGTGGTCCAAGTAATGGAATCTCTGTCCGTCATCACCTCAAACAATTGCCTTGCTTCTTCAACCATCTTGCATCGGAGCAGCCCGGTGATCATCGTGTTATGCATCACCACATTCTTGCCCTCCACTTCATCAAAGACTCGCTTGGCATCCCCAATGAGGCCCATCTTGGCGTACATATCAACCAGTGGGCTCCCGACAAAGGCGTTTGCCCCAAACCCAAGCCGCAGAATCTGACAATGAAACTGCCTACCAAGGGCACGGTCACCCAAGGCTGATGCTGCCATGACCATAGCCGACATCGTGATCCGGCTAGGCCTGACGCTACTGTCCGCCTGAAGTAACGCGCGGTACACCCTGACCGCCCGAGCATGCAAGCCACCGCCAGAGAAGCCAGCAATGACCGCATTGTAGGAGACGATATCGCGTTGTGCCATGGATGCGAAGAGGGCCTCCATGTCATTGAGGAGCCTGGCGTGGGCGAGAGTGGAGAGGAGCGCGTTGCAGGTGAAGAGGTTCGGGTGGGGCATTGCGTCGAACACGCGGCGCGCGCGCGCGTGCCGGCCAGCCTTGCCATAGGCGGTGAGCAGGTGGTTGAGGAGGTAGGTGGGCGGCGGGTGCGGTAGGGTCCTGAGGATAAGGCAATGGAGTGCGCCGGCGACGTGCGGCTCGGTGCGGGCGGTGGCAGAGAGAAGTGCGGCGTACTGGCTGCTGAGCGGGCGGGACATGGCACGCAGGGCGGGGCTAGAAACGAAATCTGGATGAACGCTGTGCAGTCACGACATCGGGCCGTCGGTTTGGACATACGCTAGCTACGCTAAAATTCATTTTTTGCATTTTTTGGCAAGGCCCATCGGCCCACAAAGCCCGTGCAGGTGCCGAGAACTTCCATGGAAAAAGGCAGCCACCGTCAAATGGTATTGCAAAATGGGCCGCATCGATTGGCTTCTTCCGTCGCCGTCCCGTCGCGTCGCCGTCGCCGTCCCTGCGCTGCGCCGTCGCCGTCCAGCCGTTCTGTCGCTGTCCTCGCCAAAAAAAAAAGCTGTGCCACGCCGTCCTCGCCGAGCGCCTTGCAATTGCCGTCTCGCCGAGCGGCTGCAGCCGTCATCGCCGAGCAGCCGTCATCACCAAAAGCCGTATTTTATTTTCGCCGGCCTGCAACATTTCCAACAAATCTTTTCTCCGGCCATCAATAAAACCTCGGCAAGCTCCGGACATGGCTTTTTGGAAAGTTTTTTCCCCTTTCTAATTTTATTGACTATTGCCTGTACAGACATACAGTACAAGAATATAACTTGAAATTTGATTTTGATTAACATAGATTTTCTTAGAATAAGTTCACAAAGCCTCGGTAAAGGATCCCAAATGGACGAGAAGAATATTGATGCAAACAAAACAAATGTGAAGAGACATAGATGCAGACATGCTGACATTTTCTCGACCAAGGAGGCACATGCCAAACTAAACAAATCGACGATCAGAGATACAGGTTGTTTACATTCGTCAACGAACACAGGCACCTGTCGTACTGCCGCAGCATGCCTCACACTCGCCGCCTTGCAACCACACAAAAAATGACGTGGTCTCCCCTCGCCGCCAGCTCGCAACCGCGGGAAAAAGCGGACGAGTTCGCGATAAAAAAGAAAATGCCAGCGGCAAAAAGAGGGGGAGCGGCAGAGTTGGTTTTGGGCCGAGGCCCAAATAGCGGACGAGCGCAGCAGAAGGTGGACCAATAATAAGTAATTTTAGACTATATACAGACAGACATACAGTACAATATAACGAAATTTATATTAACATCGATTAGCTAGAATAGTTCACAGCCTCGGTCCAGGTCCCAAATGGACGAGATGCAACGCACGACTGGACCAAGCCACCGCAGTTTGAACACCTGCCCGGACATATCTCGGCTTAGGAGCACATGCCATGTGATTGCATCGACGATCAGAGTTAAGGTTGTTTATAGTCGTCACGGCTCACGTACTGTCGTACTGTACGCAGCAGCACACTACTCACACAAATAATGACGTGGTCTCCACAGCATATATACTCTACGATAATGGACATTCATTCATACAGAGATCACCGATTGTGTTGATACGAAAGAACTGACAGAAATGCCTCAATGCCCGGCTTGATACCCTTCTTCTGACCAATTGTCTGGTGCAGTTTCTGCAACAGCCTGACACGAAAGAACCGACGATTGCGCACCAAAAGTGCCATGCTACAGGGGGGAGCAGTTTGCACTTTTGGAGTTCTTGCTTCAGGCATAACTGCTGATGTCCGCTGATAAGATGTACTTGCTGCAACTGTTGTATCCAAAATCTCGCAAGAGGGTGGTTGCAACTTGCAACTCTGAGCCATTCTCTGAACAAGAAGAAAGTTTCAGTGTGAACTCTCAAAAAACATCAGGTGCAACACTTAAACTAAGACTGTACGGGCATCAGAATTAATTCCCATCCATTGAATCAGGTCAGCATCATCATGCCGTTAATCATTGTGAAAACAGTGGCCAAATGATTGTAAGTGATTTATTGCTTTGCTTGCCATACCACGCTAGTCGCTAGACTGATCGATCCATGTTGCTTTCATTTACACATGACTGAACTGCACGGCGTAAATGATACGGCTCCGAATACTGTACGGCCACAGTATTTGCTGCCTGCATTACGCCACTGTTTCACTGATGAGCCGACAGTTTACATTGCTCTGTGCTCTCTGTTCTGTGGAACTGTTCACAGAATCATCCCACAGGCCACAAGTTGACACTCAATTGAAGCCGGTTGTGAATGTCCGTAGGAGAAGCTGGAATCTACCACACGGAATTGAACTTCGGAGTAGCAGAGATATGCATGTTCCGTCCATCATCAATCTGGTCATCGATCATTTTGCAACATGTCCATTCTCGTGTCATGCTCATGCAGCAGCTTTTAAATGCCGGTAGCCGCTGTCCCCCCCGTTTATCTTTTCGTCATGATGGAGTTCATCAGCTGCTACATCGAATGACTTGTCATGTGATGATGCGCTCTATCCTCTTCGTTAGGTGAGGCGTGGCTGTCAGAGGATCTGGATGCTCTCGCTGTGTGTAGCTAGAGAGGTCCTGGGCCATGGGAATGCATAGGCATGGCAACGAGCTTTCTGAAAGTTCCAGTGCAGAGGCGTCTAATGGGTATGTCTGCTGGATCTTTCTGCCTTCTTCGGTTTTTTCTCATCGTCTGATTATAACAATATTACAGCTCTTGCCTCTTTGTTCATATTAAGCCCGTAAAGCATCGACATCTTTTGTCAAAAAGGGGAAAAAGGGAATATAGCTTAGAATAGAGCCGCAAAGGTCACACTGGAAAAACGAAAACGATCTAGATAACACGGTAGTTACCGGCCTGTCGGCATTTCGATCGATCTAAAACCTACACATCAAAAAAAGATGATCGATCCATTTTGTCGGAATCGGAACAGTGAGCTTCCTTCCTTCTCTGTGACTTGTGAGTCCAGCATCGCATCAGAGTTGCAGGAACACTGAACCTTTGCTTCAGGTTCCATTCAGCTTTGATATATTATTTGCTGCCCGAGATTGGTCCCGCGACTGAAAGATGCCACTGAACACAACGCTCAACGTGCTACCCTCCAATCCAAGTGCGTCCGCGACTTGAGTTGAGTGGAGGGTCCACTGATGATGATCTGCTGCGGTTCCGCTTCCCGCCAATGCCTGTTAATTTCCTCTGAATCGCTTCTACGCTCGTAGCAAATGATCTCTCTGAAAGTTGCTGTTACCACTAGCCAAGTAAATTAATGATTGATGAGGACAAATAAAATCCAGTCGCATCACTCTCGGCTGATCCTCCTGCCGGCAGCCGGCAGGTGATGCATCACGTAGGTGCACTTTTACTTGCGCTTTGCGTCCGTAAGTGCTTGCCTGATGACAAAGTCCTTTTTACGAAATGGTTTCACTTTGGCTTTTGATGCCTGCTGACATTTCATCTGCCTGAGGCCTGATGACAGTCCGTTAATGCACGACATGTAAGCAGTTATGTTGCTGCCTTTCTTCACCAATGCAAAAAAGGCCACCCGACAAATAGAGCACTTAATTGCAAAAAAAAAGACAAATAGAGCACTTGTGCGTTGATGGGACACCTTTAAATACCCGGCGAGGTCATTCCTACTCTTAGAACATGTGCTGATTACATATACACATATGAAAGTTTTAGTATACTAGGATTAGGATAGCTCAAGTGGCGGCAGGCAGCCGAGGTTAGTGTCCACTTTGCTGTCTGGCACTGGCACCCGTGAGAGACAGCGCGCATAATTAACGTCCCTTCGATTCTTTACTTTTGGCAATTTGCGACGTGTTGTATATGCTATGCCGGGTTAGTGTTAGTGTACGTACACGATGCCGTTGCTTGATTCGTGCTGTATTACGTTTTGTGACGGTGCGAGGCCTACTACATCCGTCCTATTCAGGTGGCATATAAGAATACACGGATTCGTGGGCGTGCCTCCATCGTGGCGAACATGGAAACCCACCACAGCACTATGCCCCCTCCATCCTGTCCCGCCAAACCCTCCCCGACGCTGCTGTATTGCTTTGTCTTCTAGCTACTGCATCCGCACAGGATAATAGGATATGTATGGAGGGATGTCAGTCTGCAAATCGCATGGGTGCGTGGTGGTGTGATGCTGCCGAGTGCCGAATGCCCCCCCTCTGACGTGTGATTTCGCCAGCCTTACATACCACACACCACATACTACATCTCTGTAACTGTAAGGGATCGAAAAGAGCTCCAAATCAGATTCTTCTTCTTCTTCTTCCAAGAAAATGAACAGCTGAAAATCACCCTGGATGATTTGTCGCAGACCTGCTTGGTAAGTCTGACGAAATCGATTCGATCGAAGCGTAGAGGCTGACACTGAAACTGATATACAGTTAGTTCCTTGAAGCTGTTTGGTCGCCCCAGCACGGCTAATCATTGTTGCGCAGAGATGAGACTGTCCTTCTCTGCGATCATGTCCGCAACAATAATCTGCGGGTTCCTCTCTCAGCCCAGCCGAGACTGACGGACCATGCGTGCACTGCACCCATGGACACGCACCAATACAGCGGACACAGATCAGAGAAAGGTGCACTGCTCCCGTTGAGTTGATTGATTGCCTAGTGATTACCGCGGCAGCGGCAGCGGCCGTGGATGGATCACCTGATCGGTGATCGCCGTACGTGCGCGGCTCAGGCTGTGCTCGTGGGCTTGCATGCGCCCGCTGTTCATGCATGGTCCCCTGCACTGCACTGCATGCACCAGCTCGATCGGTTCACCTCACCTTAGGTCCCCTCGTGCACGCGCTCGCTTGCTGTTGCTGTCGACCCTGCGTGCGGTGGCACTGACCGGTGACCGCGCGACGGAGCACCTCGCATGGCGGTACGCCTGGCGGGGGGGCTCGGCGCTCGCTTTCGGGGCATTAAATCCGCGTGGACGCATGCCGCGCCCGACGACGGCGACGGCGCGCGGTGCGCGCGGACAGAGCGCGCCCACTTCGGTTCGCGAAGCCTTCAAGGCGCCGGCTTCTACACGCACGCTAGCCGCAGCGGCGTACAATACAAATACGCTGTCGGGGCGGCGGTGGATGGAGACGACGCGCTGGCACCGATCCATCGTCTACCAGCAGCACTGCCGTGTGCAACAACGAAATGTTAGCCAGCCGGTAAGGACTTCTCCTCCCCAAGTCCCCATCTAGCTAAGCAAGCTCAAGTGTTTATTGATTGCGGGCGCCGGCCGAGCGAGGTAGAGGCCATGGTCATGGGCCAGCAGGAAGCAGCCAGCCAGCCAGCGCTCGCGTCGTTGAGCTGAGCCATCACGCGCGGGACCGGGGGGGCCATGGCGGGCGTTAATGCAGGGGCGCAAGTAGCGGCGACAAAGGCTGGCATGGGATGCGACGGGTCCTGTTCCTGTACCTGGGGATTCAGATGAGGTGAAACTGATGCGCTGCGTTACTGCAAGTAGGAGGAGTATTCACATTCGTGTGGTGTACGTACAACGCGAGCTGTACCTTCTGGTGGTCAATGCTAGCGCGTCTGTTCGCTTTCACCGTTGCTCTCGGCGCGTTCTGTCGTGTGAGCCGTACAAATCGACCGAGAAAGACATGGTCGCTGGGAACAGATCTACCACTCGTCACCAGCCTGAGGGAGTGAGGATATTTTGCATCCAAAAATGTATTCCGAGATGGTAGTTACATCGCCAAGACATGAACACGCACTGCCATCTTCAGACCCCTGGTCGAGTGCACGGTGAATCGGTGAATTCTTCGCTGCTGAATGCCAAAGCACTCCTATCCTATGCAGACATGCAGTGAGCAGAACAAAAGTCCATGTGGGGCCACCACCCACCTCTGTTCGGTAGGCCGACGGCCGGAAGCTCCGGGCCCAGGCCCACGTGTCCCTCTCACCTTAGCCCGGGGCCCAGCAGTAGAGGGTCCAGGTCCATATCCCGGTCCAAGTCCGTCATTGTCCTAACCGGAAGCGGCTCCCCTCACGCCCACTGCTGGCTGAAACCGAAAGCCCGAAACGGAGCAGCACTGGCGTTGGCAAAGCCAGCCTGTGGCGCCTCGCCGTGCGCCGCTCGCTGTGCTGCAGTGACCGTGGGCGCCACGACGGGGGCAGTGACCGCGCGGCCTCGGCGAGCCACTCGCGCTCGCGCGTCCCCGTCCGCGGCAGCTGCTAGCGGCCTGGTGACGCGGCCGCTGTCGCCGAGCGTGCCTTGTCGTCCTGCGGCGGTCTGCCGGCCGCGACCGCGAGGAGAGTGCGAGACCATGCGCGGGAGGACGGAACCAGGCGCCTCACTGGAAGGAACAAATGCAATGATCCGGATCGCAGGCCCGGCCGGTGGCGTCCTGATGCCATTTCGAAAGCATCTGTAACGCAATGCGACGCGGCATGGGTTAGCGACACTATCGGCTGGTGATCGTGCCGTGTGCAAACACCGGATCGTCGCATAATTATCGGGGATGATAAACGTCAAGCACGTCTAGACGATGATAACCTTGTTTCGATGAGAGAACAAGATAAGGAGGAGGAGGCAGCAGGCTCACGTCTTTTTCGTCGTCTCTTGTTTCACGTCGACGTCCCCCACGGCCACGGTTCCATTCCATTCCATTCCACGACGATCGTCCGGCAGGCGGCAGGCCCCAGCGATCGGACGTTTCAGAAGCCGCCATGCGTGGGTCGCCAGTTCGCGCACTGCTCGCCCACAGTTACGCCTGCCGGCCCCGTGGAAACTGACACGAGCAAGCAAACGGTCACGGCGGCCGCATGGCACGGCCGCGCGCCGTGACCGTGACATGTCACTGTGCGCTCCCGCGTCCATGTCAGGAGGGCGCCATCGGCCATCGTTCGACGCACACCACGGCAGGCGCATCCCGTCATCGGGTCAGATGCCGGCTAGGCCACGCACTCCACACCCCCCGTGTTGGGATAGACAGATCGATGGATCAGGGACCGCGACGAACAGACTCCGCCGCGCGCTGCCGGTGCGTGACATGGCGTGGCACCGGCCGGCCGGGTTGGCGTGCGCGTCCGACGGTCCCCGGGCCTCGCTGACGAGGACTAGCGTGAGCCAGCTCAGGACGCGGCCCCGCGTGCCGGAGCCTTTGGGTGGGGCACCGAGGCCTTTTGCGGAAAGGGAAACAAGCCGGGGGACGAGCGCCGCGGCGGAGGGCGGAGGCGAGCCACGAGCCAAAGGGAAGGCAAGCATGTGCGGCCATGCCCGACGGCGGGGGATCGAGCAAAAGCCTCGTGCCAACTGAACCGCGCGCGGTGGCGGCCGTACGAGGTGGTCCTTGCGCCGGCGGCGGATCGGCATGGCACGCGACGACTTGAGCACTAGTAGACCATGCACCCACGGGGCCTTCTGGCGCTCGGCCGGGTTTGCCAGGCCGTACGTTGCGGGAACTGCGTCCGTCCGTTGGTTTTGTGAATGCTGAATCCCACGCATGCCAGCCGCGTGTTGCTGCAATGCAACGTTCTGTACGCGTCGCGCTAGCTAGTGATACTGAAGGGTGAAAGGTAGAGCTTGCTAGCATGGACCGACGCAATGGTCGATCGTCTTTCTCGCTGCGTCGTCGCTTTCCTCCTTTTTCGCCATCGATCGTTTCCGGCCATGATGAGTGCGATCACGGGCTACCCATCTCCGCTTGTTCCTCCTTCCAGGCACACCATCATGAGCCTCTGACAGCGGCATCTCCTTCGTCTCGCTGGTTTTCCTTCCCTCTCCGTGCAAGGCTCGGACTCCGGCTCCGGAATCGCTGGCGTCGTAGCCGGATGGCTGGCAAGGCATATGCATTGCGCGCCAGACGACGCTGGGATGGGAGTGGGATCGTCCTTGTTTGTTGACTGTTGTACTGTCTCTGTAAAGCAAAAGTTCGTCCGATCGATCCAATACCTTTTGGCCTTTGGAACGACGCATCGAACGTGTCTGTTCTGATCATCAGTTAGGAGACAAGGGAACCTTGAAGTTTGAACTCCATGCATGAATCATATTCATACTTCACCTTGCCTTAAAAGCAGTTTGAACGTTTTTGCAGTTTCATCGCAAAGGCAGATGATCCAGATATTGATGTTGTGTTTGGATTCCTTGCTCGTGCTCGCCTCGCCTCGCCAGGCCATAAATCGAAATAAGTAGCGTGTTAAGTTTATTTTTCTCGGCTGTCTCGTCTCCGTGCAAGCAAGTTTTTCCATCGTTATCTTGGGCAAGCCAATTTGGCTCGAGGGCGCTGCAAGCCTTGCCTTGCCTTGCTGCAGGTGGCGCTGCAACCCAAACCACCTCGCCCACTCCATGCAACTTCAACGGTGTCAATGTGCCATCACAAGGGCATACGATCCACACTAAATTGCACATTTGGACCCCTGGCTCATGCTCGCCAAGCAAGAAACTGAAATGTTTGGTTCGTCTTCTCACCTCTTTACTTGTGCAATAAAGTTTTTGTTTGTTTGTTAGCTTGGGCAGACAAATCTACTAGCTCATAGGCATTGGCCATTGGCAAAGCTCTACTTGCTAGGTGAGGCGAGGCAAAGCAAGGGAATTCAGTGAGCGAACCAAAAAAAAGGGCTATAAAAATCTCCATGACTCAAACTTATTTTTATTTTAAATAAAATTTAATTAATTTTGGATGGCTTCTAATTATGACTCTGCTCATTAAGCTCGGTAAAAGATAGGTTTCATGTAACATGGGATATACCAATTGTGAAGACAACTCAAAAAAAGTCCAGTTTGATTCTTTATCCACTCATACAGACTACTAGTATTGCTCTATTTGCATTACTAGGATGGTATAGATGAACAATGCCAAGTCGATCAAGTTTGTTTGTTTGTTTTTTTTTTTTGAATCAAAGTCGATCAAGTTAGCTAGATGGCGGATGAGGACGGCTATTTGCAAGATGCAGAGCCAGCAGTCCAGCACGTACGGCTGCATGC
The DNA here is from genome assembly GCA_015844335.1 of Chrysopogon serrulatus. Lineage (NCBI taxonomy): Eukaryota > Viridiplantae > Streptophyta > Magnoliopsida > Poales > Poaceae > Chrysopogon > Chrysopogon serrulatus. The sequence continues at coordinate 190,112 of JADLZL010003733.1, forward strand.
ATGCCGCGAGATGGCTGGTCACGGACTCACGGTGTCACCTGTGGACCGTGGTCACTGGCAACTTTCCGTACATGGGCAAAGCAGAGAACAGGCGTCGTCCCGAAACAGTATCTGAGGGCTTTGTTGTCACTCTCTTGGGCCCCAGCTCCCAGGAGTCTCCTAAAGTCAGTTGATGTTTTACGGTAACCAGCCTCTGCTTTCTTTCTCAAACTACATAGTACGCTCGTGCATTAACCGCTATGAACATATACATACACTATCATATGAGTATCTTTAAAAACTAGACTGACAAATTCTCGAGATTGATCGAGATTGATAAAATTAACGTAAACGCCTTGCTGACAAGTGATAACGGAAAGTCTGTCACTGAAAATATAACTCCCACAGGGAGTTGAATGAAAACCAAAAGTGCCAACTCTATTAACCACTAGGCTGCAAGCCTTTTGTGACCAACCCCTTGTTATTTTCTTTTTGACTATAATCCTTTCCCTTTTTGTAGACTAGAACTGCCCTGTCACTTTTTATATATACTTCTCTTGTCCCAAAAAATAGCTGTCGTTTTTTCGCTTTTTACGTGAAACCACTTTGACTAAACATATTTTAAAAAAATATTGATATTTATGGTATATAATTAGTATCATCTAAAAAATCTTTTAAATCTATTTTTTAATAAATTTATTTGGAGATATAAATATTGTACATATTTTTTATAAATTGAATCAAACTTATGGCACGAAAACCCAAAATAATAGTGAATTTTGGACAGAGAGAGTATATATGATAGGGTCAGCTTAAAATCTAATACAATACAATGCATTGCGTGTGAATTTTTGTCATTTCATACACCCACATGATTTTCATATTCTTTTTGCAACAATGAACATTTCGTTGATTCTATCCATTTCCATGTGTGCCTCATCATCTCTAGATTAAAAAAACTTCACTCTTATTTTTGGTAGCCAAACACTCTCGACTCCAACTCCATATCCACCAAAACATGGATCTAAATCGTGGATCCATCGATTTTCTAGAGCTTATCTGCTCTAAATTGGCGGATCTTAAAGCAATCACAAAAGTTTGGAACTTTCTAAGTGGAGATACCAGCCATGTGGTTGCCTCTGCGCATGTAACGTCATGATGGTAGTGAAGGACAAATCAGATATTTTAGTTCTCTCTTTCTTTAAGAATGTGCTTGCTGAATTCTTTGAACGAGGGAGTAAAAATATGTTCCAGCCTCAGTATGGTATATTATAACAGCTTATTACCCTAAACAAAATCGAGTAGAATATAGATCGGAAATCATTCTTATAAAAAAAATGAGGCGAATTTATATTTGGAACAACAAATAATGTTCAGAGATAAACTGAATTCACGTTTAGAACTGGATAAAGTCATTTGTTTTCTACCTAGATTAAGTAACTTTTGGTAGGGCAAAGCTGAAAGCATAGAGGATGCAGGCGCTTGGACTCCAACCGCGGCCTAACCAGAAAAGAGAGAGATTATGCAGAAGATTAGCTAATAGAGTAGGGAGCACAAGGACCCAACAAAGCACTCAATGCGACAGCAACCTAGCGGGGCCTGATTGTCGCTGGATATGCTCCACAGGTCCACATCAAATCCCACATTAGCGCATAATGCCATGCACCGAACGTGACCCCACTCAACTTTTTTCTAGTCATTTTTCTATTTCTCTATCCAAATTACTAACTGAGGAATCCAAAGCTATTTTGAAAAGGGATAAAGGCTAAAAATTCAAAATCACAGCAAACTTCAACTTTCCTTGTGAAGAAATAGTCAAGTTTATGCACCTTCTTAATCAATTAGTAACCACATGTGCAGCAAAGCAGGACTAGATTCCTTTTTAGACGAAGAAAGTAGGACTAGATTAGATTAGATCTTTTATTACTTTTATTACAAATAAAGGCTCACGTTTATTATGGGCGGCCGGCGTGGCGAAGTGACGATGGTGAAAGGAAGTGCTACGACTACGAGGCACGATCGTAGGCTTGGACGCTTGGCGACTTGCCACAGCCCACGAGAACGTTTGGTGAAAATAGGGTTTGAGATTATGACTCATGAGGGGTCATGACGATGATTGTGATAGTAGCTCATCTCTCTTAGCAAATAAGTCTGTTTATATGACCAACTGAATAGTCCACTGTTTATATAGAGATTTTGAGAGTGTGAAGATAGAATTTCTTCTGTAAAGTGGATAATGAAAAAGTAGGATCCTCGATGACTTATGGGCGAACGATGATATATATTGTTTAGTGAAAAAGGAGTAGCTGAAAAAAATCACATATACCTGACCGGCTGATCCTAACCTGATTTTGCAAAATAAAGAAAAAGAAATACTTTGACCTACTAAATAGGCAGGACTGGGGGGAGTAGTATGTCCATAGTTTTTTCTACTAGTAACGGAGGCCATATGTTTCTCTCCAATAATCAGTTTACGCTGCGCCAATCAATACTAGCACCTGATCTGGCTCACCAAAAAAAAAAAAAAAATCGCCATGATTAATTTCGGACTCACCAATTTCCTCCACGTATGTGCCTCGAGTCGTTCGGATACTATATAGGCCGCACACAACTCTACCCGACAAGACCTAGCTAATCAACAACCACATGCTAGTATTTTGTTGGCTTTGACATGCACTGATCAGCTATATTTGGCGGTTTTTTCGGCATGCACTAGGCAGCTATAACCTACTACAGCCGTACTGCGTATTTTGTTTAGGCCACCGTGGAAATGTAAAAAATGTTGTACGCTTTGTGCAAACGGGGCCCTAGACATGCACATGCACGATCTATTTCGGGGATTGCGTTGGATACAGTTGAATCGTTACCAATAATTATCATCTCAGGCCTCAGGGCGGGTTTCAGGCTCCGCTGAAAGTTTTGAAATTCACAAAGTTTTTCCAAATTTCATCGAAGCTTTCTATGATGTACGGAGTAATAAATAATAAATCTGAAGTATTTTGGATTTCTGTTAGTACCTAGCATGGTTATGCTTATAAATCTGAAGTTTTTAATTTTACAAAAAATAAAAAAACTCAAGCGCTACCAAGGTTCCTTAAGGAAAATGTGCTCAGGAATCCAACGGTTGGAATGAGTCAATGCAAAATAGAGAGTTAGAACTTCAATTTAGTAACACCAAAACCCTTATCTCAAGCCATCAAACTCATGAGGTGAGCCCTTATGTCAAGCAAGATCCATCTCCTGTCAGAATGGCGTTGATTTTACATAGGTCAGCGCGGCCAACCAAAATTCCCTAAACCCGTTGAAGAACCCCCACCCCATCCCGTGACCTGCTTGAACTGGATCTCCTGTTCCCTTCAAGCTTTTGTACTTGCACCTGCTTTTGGTCCATTTTGCCTCACCATTGTCGTCCTACCTAGCTACTGCGTCTTGTCCACCTCCCACCCTTTCCATCCACCCAAATCTCCATACCTACTTCTAGAAAGAAAAATAGAAGAGAGAAAAAAGAAAAAAAAATAACAAGCCACTCATTTTGCAAGCGCCAAGCAAATGTCGTAGCAGCTCTATCTCCGCCTTTTGCCTCCCATGATGAACAGAAGAAAGTGGCAGCAATGGTCTTTACAGTTGCAGCAATGCGGGAAAATGCCATCAATCACAGGCCGAGCAGGATGTAGTAGACGAGCGTGATCGGCAGGGCGATGAGCATGCCAAAAATGACTCTGCAAGAGAGCGAGAAGGGGAAAAGGGTTAGCAACAGGCGCCTGTGTCAGCGGCGACTGGAGGGAGAGAATCTTTGAACAGATCTTGGTGTGCTTGTTGTGTGTGTCTGTCCGTGCTGGTGTCGTGTTCTCCGACACGAAACGGGGGAAACTTACGCGGTGCTGAGAATGTCAGGGTGCACGTTGTACTCCTTGGCGAAGACGAAGGGGACAATGCCCTGGGGCAGAGCTGCCTGCTCGTTCCGCCGTTTTGCAAAGCAAAAAAACCAAAAAAACAAGCAGAGCACACAGTGAGAAAAGATGAAGGGAAAAAAGGGTAACTTTTGTGCTGTCCGCCGACGGCAAAAGGCCACGGCGAGAGAGGGGAAGAAAGAAAAGAGGCGAGCAAGCACGAGGGGACCGGGAAAAGCAACAGCGCAGCGATGCTTCGCTGTTGCTGGCCGCGCGCGGGCGGCGGAGGCGGCCGGCAAGACTTTTCCCGCCGCCTGCGTATGTGTGATATCTATCCGACTATCCGTTTTTCCTTTTCCCCCTTCAAAGTACCTGGACGATGGCGACGTGCAGAAGCGTGCCGCGGAGGCCCACGGCGAAGGACGCGGCGGCCATAACGGCCGGACCGGTCAGGAAGCGCACCGCCATGGCGAACGTCGCCACCTTGTTCCCGCACGCGATGATCCGGGGCTGCAGCGCCATGAACAGCCCTGCACACCGAGCGACAGACATGGCGATTCATTCTACTGTTGGATAGAACCAGACCGAGGTGTAGTGTGTAGGGTCTGGGAACGCTAGGCCGCAGAAGCTAGCTGGTACCGACCGAGACTGAACATGGCCATTCCGAGCCCCGCGTCCGACAGGATGGAGATGGAGTGCAGGACGATGGCCGGCATCTGGAAGTTCCACCTGCAGGACACCAACAGATCCAACAGCGAAGCTATCAATGGCCTGCCTCCCTCGCCAGATCATTCCGAGCCCCGCCGGCCGAGCCGATGCATGCATGCTGACGCCGTAGAATTGATCGGTTGGTAGTAGTTGCTAGTACTAGTAGAGTACGGACCTGAAGCAGACGAGCGACCAGATGACGCCGATGAGGCTGGAGTAGGTGTTGGGGTTGCGGATGAGCTTGCGCCACACCATGATCAGGATCAGCCGGGTCATCACGCTCGTCGGCGGCATCGCCGTCGGCGCGGCCACCGCGCTGGGGTCCCCGCCCGCCGCCACCGCCGCGGCTTTCTCGTCCCCGGCCTCCGCGTCCCTGTCCATCGCGCCCCGGTTCCCGAAGCTGAAGTCGTCGCGCTCCACGTAGTCGTCCCTGTCCTTGGCTCCGCCGTCCACTTGGATTGGAATTGGATAAAGAAAGAAACGCGAGTCGAGTCAGTACAAATTAGCCCGAGAAACACTCCCCAAGAAGGGAGGGGAGGGGGAGGGGAGGCATGGTGAGCGAGATCGCGGCGGGAAAGACTGCTACTTTTGCGGGGGGACTTGACGGCCGCCGCGGCGTCGTTGTAGTCCGGCGCGCCTCCGCCGAAGACGTCCGACACGGGCGACGCGCTGGAGCTCCAGACGAACATGTGGAGGTCCTCGCCCTTGGCCTGCCCGTTGGTGGCCGCCTTCTTCTTGGGCGCCGCGGCCACCGCCGGGTTGGGCGCGGGGTAGTGTCCCGCCGCGGCCCCGGTCGCCGCCGCATTCACCACGGGGAGCGGGTACTTGGCGGGCTTGGACGCGTCGTCCTCGTAGTTGGACGGGCGCGGCGTGGCGCCGGTGCGGATGCCGAACGCGTCGGCCGCGCCGAAGTTGGAGCTCCGGCCCACCATGGAGTAGAAGTCGTTGTGGTTGAAGCTGGAGCCCCGCGGCGTCGGGTTGCGCGACGACTGCAGCGAGTAGATCTCGGCGTTGGTCAGGTTGCTGGGGCGCGGCGTGGTGCTGGAGAAGCCCATGGAGCGGCGCGAGTAGATATCGGAGCGCGACGCGTTGGAGCGGCGCACGGTGACGTGTATCTTGCCGTCCTCCTTGACCTCGGCCTCCGTCTCGATGGCGTCCCTCCGTCCGTCGAGGGAGACGACGTCCGGGTCGACGACGATGGAGGCGATGGCCCCCGCGTTGTCCGGGAACTGCTCGGTGATGAGCATCCGGGCGCCGCGGTACTCGAACATGAAGAGCATGAGCGTGTACCAGATGATGCACTGGAGCACGACGATCTGCACCATGAGGCTGCCGGAGAAGTCGCCGTACATGCCCTTGAGCAGCGGGATGCCCATGACGAGCGTGTTGGGGAGCGTGGAGAGGGAGAAGAGCGTGATGGTCCACTCGAGGCTGCCCCGGCGGCTGAGGTGGCTCCAGGCGGTGAGCATGGCCAGCACCATGAGCTTCTGCAGCGTGTCGGCGGCGATGAAGCGCAGGTTCATGGTGTAGGGGTTGTTGGTGGAGATGAAGTGGAAGGACAGCAGCGGCACGGCGAAGAGCGCGACGAAGCGGTTGATCCCGGAGCACTGGTCCGGCGAGAAGATGCGCCACCACCGCACCGACCCGTACGCCAGGATCATCGCCACGTACAGCGGCACCACGGCCGTCATCACGTGGTAGAAGTCCGTCGCCGTAATCATCTTGCCCTTCCTCTTCCTCCTCCTCCTCCTTGAACCTCTCTCTCGCTCACCTTCCTTCCAAGCGCAGCAGCTCCGGTGGTGAGCTGAACGCCGGCCCCTCGCTACACTCTCCGGCTGCGACCACACTAGCTGCTCCGAACCTTAGCTTTACAGCTGAGCTTAGCTGAGAGGAGCCAGTGAGCAGTTCAATTCACTCAGCTAGACGCTAGAGAGCTAGTGAGGAGCTAGGAGGGACTGAGAAAGAAGGGAAGGGAAGGGAAGGGCGCGGTGGTGGTGTGGTGGGTGTGCGTGGGAACGAGTGTGTTTTATTTAGGCCGGCGGGGGCGGGGGGGGGCGGGGGCGCGGCGAGAGAGAGGTGGCAGCGCGGCCCAGCTTTGTTTGGACCATCCCTTGTTTGCTTGCTTCTTCTCCTTGCTTTAAACAAGGGTGCGCTGTGAAGGGCGATCGGGTTGTTTGTTTGGTGCTTGTAGGGTGGAGCACGATTAGACAGCCGAGGGAGCTTGCCGGGGCCAAGGATCAGTGCGGAGGGGGTGGCCGTATGCGTGCGCCGTCCCCATTAGTATATTGTTAGTATACTGTATGTACTCTGGGCTAGCTTTGATCAGATACATGTACGTACGTAGTAGTACGCTTCAAGGGCATCAGGACAAAAGATTCAGGGCTTGGTCGGCTGATAATGCAGTGCATTGTACCACCACCCCCATGCCGTGCTTTGAATACCACAGTACATACGAATTAATAAATACTCAATTATAGTATGTGGAAGTAGTATCATACAACCATACATGCCCGTATCTACGTGCAGAAAGGCGTGACAGTATCCCTAGATTGCACTGAAATCAGGAGTTATGTGAGCTCAGCTATACGTATATACTGGTCGAACTCGGCTGATAATGGAGGTTGCTTTGCCAGTGTTCATGGAGCGTGAAAACTGGGATGGATGCGCATTTCTCCTCTCTTTTTGGACGTGAGGTCCAGGTACGTTGCTTACTACTACTGTAGTACTACCACTACTACCACTACCACAAGTTTGACTTCGATTTATAGAAAATACGTATAATATTTATATCTCCAAATAATTTTGTTAAAAAAACGGTGTGATCGTTTGGGACAAATAAAAAGCAGTTTGAACGGTGTTCGTTTGGGGAGCAGTGACTGTAGCACTACTCTCTCCAAAGTGAAAAGCCAAGGACAGGACACTGGAACATGTTTGGTGGGCTCGATCCTGGATGGCGGCTGCCCGGACGGAATGGGGGTAGGCAAAGCACCAAGCAAGTGACGTGTCAGGCGCCGGTCCGTCGCCTTCCTTGCTCCGCCAATTATCGCGCCATCCGTAACGGAATCCGGAAAAGGGACGCCAGAAATTACCACAAATGTCCAGCAGTCCTGGGATTAAGATTTAAAGAGCAGCGACGACCAGCGACGACGGACGAAGAATCTGCTAGCTAGGGGTAGGCAAGGGCTGCGCGACGGCGTAGCCATGAATATTCCTGAAACGGCAGCTCTCACTCTCTGCCACAGGTCGGTATCGCGATCCGTGATGAGCTAGCTGACCTTATCTTTCATCCTCCTCTTTGCGCTACCGCTACCACGTACTAGTACGGATACAGAGCACTGGATGGCAAGGTTGAAGTCAACCGAAAGCTCAAGTGCGTGAAACATGCCTATTAACTGTGAGATTCTGAGAATAGTTCTGCCATTGCCAGTGGCGGTTTGGCAGTGGCAATGAAGTGAAATGCGAAATGACCATGAAAAGATGGTGCTCGAATAACAGAAAGCCTCAAAATTATTCTTAACATTAGGTAACCCGTACACCATGATCTATTAATGTACTGTACTACCAGTAGATCCTAGCTAAGCGAGTACAGTAGTACTGGTACTTATATTTCATAATAATCTTATCATCGGAATGTCTGAGACCCACACATGCCGACCTGCCGTTCCAAGCTTTGCAACCGCGAAATTCTTTACATCACACGGCGACCAAACCCCACATCGGGAGGAAGAAAACACGAGTCCAAAGCGACAAATTGCCCACAAACTTACTCCATTTCGGCGTCGGAATCCGCGCGTTGGACAGCGAGCAGCGCCCCGCTAGCAGTAGCTTGCAGCCGATCGATCGTAAAAAAATGGCAGGATGAGGATGGGGAAGTAGCAGCGCGGATTAGAAAACGAGGGACCAGAGGGGAGCAGAGCTTTGTTTCCTGGCCTGCTGCCGGTTTATTGTCATTGGCACGCGCGTGCATCCCGGCCCGTGCCGATCTTGATCCTGTACACTCTCGCACATCAAACACCTAAAGAAAACGATCGAGAACGTCATCTTCTCGGAGCCGCTCTGGCTTTGCATAATCCAATCCAAGCATGAATGACGTTCTTTTTTATAGACATTGAGATTCCAAATTTCCAATGGAGTTGCAGATGGCGAGGACCAGGCTGATGATGGTGCAGAGACGTCGTACTGTATACGGTATAGATATACTCCTATGTTGCACGAGATCATGCCATGCTCAGTAGGGCATGCAGGGTTTCATTTTTCGGTCCGGGCTTTGACCAATTGATGGAATCACGCACAAAACATGGGCCCTGTCCAACACATGCATGCATGGTGGCTCACTTGTTACAGTTGTTACTCGTCACTGGTCACTGGTCCAGTTTGGTTCATCAATTATGCATTCCGTGTGTTACGTACCACCGATCCTAACTCCTTATTAGTGTGATGAATGCGTGCACATGCATGGTTCGTCGTCTATGCCTACGACTATGCCTGGGATTAACGGTAGCATAGCAAGGGAGAGGAAAGGACGAGGAGCAAAATGGCCAAGTGTGCCCGCCCCCCTTAACAAAAGCTGCCCCCGTGTCAGAGATTTTTATTCAGATACTGTCTATCTACATCTATAAAAAATCTCAAATCGTGCTACCTTTCACTCTGTCCCTTTGCTGTGTGGGAGAATAACTTTGGACAAAATTCCGCGGGCAATGCCCATGCCATGCCCCACACCACTCGCGCTTACATGCCGCTGCAAAAAGATGTTTTAAGCGTGCGTGTTATCATTTTTCAAGTACTTGTGTGTAACCTCCCTACTCACCCAGCTAATCCAAGCACGGCATGTACTATGCTCGCCGGTGAATCGCTGTAAAGTGCTCTCTGACAGTATCGTTTGCATGCTCCCCCATATGTGAGCCACTATGCCAAAACAAGGGATAAACAATTGAGAGAGAGAGAGAAAGAGAGAGGGAGGCAAAGTTAGTTTTGGAGAGCAAGGGTTCCTGAGTTCCTATGTTTTGTAATATGTACTACTACCCTAGCTTTTAGGGGAAGATCGGAGATTAATACTGCAATTGGTTATTTGATTCCGAAATGCTCTCTTGATCTCTCTTTTACGCTTGTTTTCTCGCAGGTGATATCTCTTGGGGACACTCTCCGTCTCTCCCTCTACTACAGTACTACGTCCAAAGATTTTTTTTTTAAAAAAAAAATCCAGGCGAGCTTGGGCAAACCGCAATACTAGAATGCAGGTTGTAGGGTGCCACCACTAGGTTTGTGGCACATCGCCACCGATCCATGAAACGGGGGATTTGGCTGCCGAGGGAGGTGAAAGTTCCTCGAAGATTAGCTCGCACCCTGGCCTGTTTCCCGGAACGAAATTGTGTGACTGTTTAAAAACTCGATCGAGATTAGAATAAATCCAAAGCCTTCATGGTCATGGGGGCCGGAGCTGGATTCTCTGTTTAGATGGGTGCAGCGGAAAACCGTGGCCTGCGCATTCCTATCCTCTCGTGTCCGCGTCGCCGTCCTGTAGAAGATCCGAGTGGAGTGGAGTAGCGTAGGCGAATAGCCATAGCCTACCCGTAGATGATGATAGGGTGGTGCTGTAGCACGAGGGAACGCCAGAACTGAAGCAAAGTCCGTCCGACGTCCGTCCACGATGGATGGAGTCAACCTCCCCTAGCCTTCCCGCCGGGCACCGTTTCTGCGGCGAGGTGGGGATCCACGGCATGGGCTTCCCGCGAGTCGACGCTGACCTCTCGAACGAATCGATCAGAGCCACCGTGTCCTTCTATGCGAGATTACGAGTGCGACGAAGGAGAGGGATCCCGCGCGAGGCGTAGGCATCCGTGATCCGCCGAAGAGCGGGGGGAGGGAGAGGGGCCGGACCACGCCGCGCTGTGGAGGCCCAGGCAGGGAATCGGCCCGAGCGCACGCACCGCAGGGACGCGAGCCCATCGGCGCGTGCGGGTGCGCGAGCGCGACCCAGGAAGGAAAAACCGCGCGCTGGTCCATCCACTCCCGTCGCCTCCGCTTGGCAGTGAACAGCCGTTGCCGCCGGTCTGGCTCGACCTGCTTAATGAATCAATCAATGCAGTGTCTGTGGTTCCAGCGGGCTCACATGTGCTCCTGAAATTTTGAGTACAGGAAGTACGGAGTAGTACGTACTAGCATCCACTCACTCATCCCGTATATGCCGTGCTTGCCCTGGCTTTATCACGGGTTAGACCGGTCAAACCTTGGTTCGGTTCGTCGCTAACCTAACCGGGGGACCAGGCCTCGCGCCTTGAGTCGAGATCGAAGAAAGCAAAAAAAGGTTCCCGTGTTCATCGCGCTAGTTCTCTGAACACCGTGCGATTCGCTTCTGGTTCTGCTAGAGGCCCAGCCGCAGTACGATACGATGGCGTGCCTCTAAAGTCAAGCCGCGCACAGTGCCCGCTCGTCCTCGACGCCGGCCTCTGCGGACGGACCTCACGGTCACGGTCTGTCCCCCACACGCCAGTCCACACCTGTTCATCGCGCTAGCAGCGCCTGGACCTCTCGCTGGTCCTGGCGGGGCAATGAAAAAGGCGTCGTCCGGCCGGCGGCCACCAAAAGCGGCGCGGATGATTTGCCAACACCAGCAATGATCGATCGATCGTCGGTGATCGCTGCACATGTTGATCAGTTGATAGAACGGAACATATCTCTTCATTTCTGGACCAGGCGAGCTTCTCCCGCATCCGAACTCGATCGTCCTTGGGCATCGCTGTTGCTCGCTTTCCAGCCGCGGCGCAACTGTTGCTTGTATGATGCGTCATGGTTCCTTCTACCGGGGGCAACAGAAAAAGCTGTATCGTCCGCTTGGGGGCACCAAAAGCGGCTTTCAATTAAAATGAGTTTTTGCCAACACCAGCAATGATCGATCGATCGTGGCATTAAATATAAATAAAAAAAAATGTTGATTGCAGTTTGATAGAACGGAACATATCTTTTCTTTTCTGGACCAGGCGATATTTCTCCCGCATCCGAACTTTCGATCGTCCAAATTTGGGCATTAAATATAAATAAAAAAAATAACTAATTATATAGCCGCGGTAAAACTGTTGCTTTTTTGTATGATGCGTCATGGGACAATATTTACCAAACCGTTGGAGCAACAGTTTTCGCTGTATCGCCTCGCTTGGTACATGACGACGTTCTAGAGGCCAGACTCCAGACTCAGAGGGCAAGGACAGCGACAGCGAACTGTTGACTTGTGCCAGTATGCTGATCTGAAGAGTGAAGAGTCCTTTGCTTTGGTCAAGTCTTTTCATCAGAGATTAATAAACGTGCTGTGCAACGAGCTGTGCGTGAATAAAAACAATTTTAATAAATACTAAACATCATCGATTGTATCATAATTGCGAAAAATCTTTGGATCTAGTTTTTAACGCTGACATAAATGCGTGATGGCGTTTGCAATAGTATACGAAGAAGTAGTCCGTGGTACTAGTAGACAGGATTGCAGAATTCCTGCCAACATTCCAGACCAGGGTCATTTGGGGATCCTCGGATCGAGGGTTCGTGCCCAGAGTTGCGGGTTGCTGTCGAAGAACTGCCTCTCTGCTGGCTCTGCATGCACACCATGAATGGCAAACCACCGGTGCCGGTCCTGCTGTGGAGCCTGCCGAAATACTGTTTCTAGAGGAAAATGAACGAGAATGCCGAACTGCCGAGGTCCTCAGATGTTGGTGGGACAGGGAGGGAAGGGAACACCAGAACACAGGTGACCTACTAGAGTACTCCCTCCGTCTATAAATATCGCTTCGCTTCCCGAGAAGCAAATGACAATTTTAATAAATAATAAATATCATCGATTAGATCATAATTAGTATCATCGGAAAGATCTTTGGATCTAGTTTTTTTAACAAAATTATTTGAAGGATAGAATCCCACGGCGACACTTAAAAAAGGGACGGAGGGAGTATACAGTATATATGATGACCAGGACGCAGGTGATTTTGGGATAGAATGCTTTGTAGTACGTACTACCAAAATGCGTTTTGCCTCTCCCAGCCGAAACGAGCGAGCGTGCAGAAAACAGCTAGCAATGGAGTTGCAAGCCAACGGACCATTGAGCACGTTTAAGTGAAGTCTGTCAAGTGCTGATACAGTCAGCCAGGAAGGTGTGACACACGATGCCTGTATGTACGATGTGCCTGTTTTCCTTTGTACTTCGTATAGGGTTTGGCTTCCTCCAGCTGACCAGCACTCGTTATAGCCAGAAAGGAAACCCTGGGCTGATCAGGGAATGCAAGATAAAGGTAAGACGTCAGGTATGGAAAAATCACGCTGTAGGTGATTACGTCCTGACCAGGTTCTATCGTGATAGTGATACCATGTAATGTAGTCCTTGAACACCTGAACTGAACATCTTCTTCTTTGAGAGCAGACTAAATTTTCTGGACCCAACGAAATTGCACAAAATACAGACAGAGGCGACGGAAATAGTCAGACAACACAGCCACCCCGTCGACGGCCCATCCTTTTATCATTTTAGTAGCCCAATAAAACTAACACTTGTACGAGGCTGAAATCCTTCAAAAAGCCCACATAGATCTGAAGGCCCATACTGCTATACCAAAAGAATTTTGAGATCTTTGGCGACCGACTAGATGAGTTCAGCTTTCCTATAATAATAAGTAGGATGCCCCGCGCGTTGCTGCGGATATAAAGTAGAAATTTAAGAAGTTTATAATGATCGAAACTATGAATTAATAATTATATATATATATATATATATATATATATATATATATGTAGTAGGTTAATTGCGAGATGTTGTATCTATTAACATACATGGTATAGATTATTTAAACTGGACATCACCTAAATCTTATCTACCCGAACCCCCACCCCTACTATACCTGAGGGTCATCCCCTTCCAAAATTCTAAGAGTTTTTTTTCATAAAATTATGCATGTTTTGGAGGACCACATGTAATCCATGTGATATGCAGTTTTGATAGGTTTTTCTTACAAACGGGTTTGTTTAGAAATAGTTTAAATTTTTGTAAAAATTTATCAAAATATATCCATGTGGGGTCTTATTTTGAAGAGTTTATTACGTGGAACACCATGGTGCAATTGGATTTTAATTACGATACTTGGTTTAGATGCTAACTTTTTTTTCTATTTCAAAAGAAATAGATAGTGGGAGATAAATTAGCTTTAGTGAAGGTAACTCCCTTGATGATGTAAGATGACATCACTCTTGAAGGCTCAACCAATCACAATCAAGAGAATTAGCTTAGTGGGGTTTAGACTTATAGTAGTTATAGATAATCATGCATTAGTCTTGCTATACACATTAAGTCATTTCGTAAGATTAAATTAGACACATGGGAAATTTTAATTAGATAGTTTAAGATTGAATGGTTGGCGGCTAGAGATGTGTGAGGTTTCATTTTTTTTCCTCTGGCGTAACACACAAATATATTTGCCAGTATATTACACAGGAGTGGAAAGGAAAATAAATTTTATTCCTCCTCAAACTACAAAACTAGACATTTCAACCCCTAAAAGCAATGACATTACGTCCCTACTCTGGTTTAAAGTGGTTTGGTTTGCAATATAATTTTGTCTTTTTAGTTAAACAAATTGATAAATAACTAACAAGGTCTTTAAACCATAGAAATTACAAGTTTCTAATAATTTCTTGAAAAGGGATCCATTCTGATACCAAGAATCCAAGACAAAGTATTTAGAGCCTATGAAAATATATAGAAATCCCAAAAATAGATTTGCTCCAAGAAAGTGAAAAAATAATACGAAAATTCTATAAAATTTCCAAAAATTCTAATTTAGACATCAATTGTACTGTTTTGGGAATTTTCTTGATGTTCCCCCTTTTCTAGAGCTAAATCTAAATTTTAGAAGCTTCTAGAGATACTTTTGTGAGCTCTAAGTATTTGTTGGATTGATCGTATACCCATATAGCATCCTATCGCTTTTTGGGGATCTTTAGAAGTTTTGAGATATGTTTACAATTCAATAAACTTATCAGGTGTTTACCAGAATTTTAAATTTAAAAATACCAAAACCCTGTTGGATCCCAACAATTTGAAGTTTAGCCTATAAATTCTAGACTGCTCTAACACTTAAAAGCTTCAAAGGAATGATCCAAAGCGATGTCTATACCTTTTTCTTTTTGAAAAGTGATGTCTATATTTTAGTCAACCTCACAAAAATACTATTAGTCTATTAGACCATACAAGTGAGCTAAATTGACTAAAATTCGGGCTTAATTTCAGCAAACTAAACTTTAGACCATGGAATCCAAATGAAATCTAGAACTTTTTTAAAAAAAGTCACCTTCAAAACCATTTCAAAACATGACAGAAATATAGTTTGAACGGTTATCAATGTTTATATTGGATAAATATATGGTTTTTTAGAGTTCTAGAAAGGGAAAAAAGAGATTACGATGATACAAGTTCTGATAAACCTTTGTTCCGGACCGATATTCCTCGGCCTGCAGATTGAATTGAATGAAAAGCCCGCACACGCGACTATGAGACGGTCCAACAAAAGGATGTCCCGGCCACATGTTGAACTGGCCACCTTGTGGGCCCCGCCAACAAGCCTATCTGCCGGCGTATCGCACGGTCCGCTGGCCAAGGATATGCTTTCACATGGCGCTCAAAAAAAAAAAAAAAGGATATGCTTTCACATGTGGAGTGGGGTCCAAGCGCCGCGGCGTTCTAGGTCCCACATGACAGGGGCGGACCTTCGTGGCTCTGGCGTGTGAGAAGGGACGGGCGGGCCGATGGGACGTACTCCTACTCCTACTCCTACTACTCCGTATGATAAATGCACACTGTCCACTACTACAAGTGGCCCGCCAGATAAGCGTGTCCGTGGGAGCAGCATAAAGTTACCAAGCGGGGTCCACGCGGTAGTGTGCAAGTCTCAATGGTGCGTGGGCCCCGCGAGTGGTGCTCATCCGACGTTGCTCGTCCGCCGCCACCACTTGCCGACTTGCCGTGTGGTTCGGGCCCGATGTCGTGGGATATTAGGCTGACGTGGGTGAACACGGTGACCGTGATCCGCGTCCACGCGAGCTAGAGGCGGTGGTGTGTGTAAGCGCGCTTTCTTTTCTTTCTGCTAATCAAATCACTTTCTGTTAGGCGTGCAAAACAAACGGTCATGTCACAGTCGGCGCAAAAATACTCTAGCCCTGATGACATGCGGGCCCCGAATTCTGTGTCCCCACATGTCAATCTTACGGAAACGCTGAACCCGGATATCTGCGACCAACGGAAACTCATGGTCCATGCCTATCCCGTGGTCCATGGACATGCGCACGCCTTTTCTAATTAATTACACACACTGTAGCAGGCGTAATTTGGCACGAAACTGAGCTTCATTTGGTAATTAACCGCAAGCCCCCAATTCGTTCTGTTCCCGTTAAAACCCTCGAATTCTCTTCGCCTAATCCTCCCCTGGTCGAGTCATCGCCGCGGGGACGGCGACGGGGACGGAGGAGGCGCGGGCCAAGCCGGCAGGAGTAGGCTACTAGTCCCTTGCGATTAGCGATAACGACTAAACTAATGCGGTTTCGGCCACTCCGGGACGAGTCAATCGCTGCCAAAAGCTAATCAGAGAGAGACGCTCCTCCGCCTCAGCGTCTCAGTGGCCATGTCGGATCCACCCACCCACCACCAACGCCAGTAGTAGCAGGCGAGGCGATAGCTGCGACGGCGACCCCGGTTTCGGCGGTGGCGGCGGCGGCGGCATGAAGAACTTCCTCAGGAAGCTCCACATCGGCGAGGGCTCGAGCGACGGAGCATCATCGCCTCCCCCTCCGCCCTCTCGCAAAGGCGGTAGTACGGGTACGGGTACTGCTGGCGGTGTTGGTGGGGTTCATCATCATCAACCGCACCACGATCAAAGGCAACAGGCCTCGTCCGTATCCAGTTGGCTCGACTCGGTACCTACCAGGCCCCCGCCGCCGATTCCTGCCGAAGCGGAGGTGCCGACGTCGTCGTCGTCCTCGGCGTCGTCGGTCGGGGTTGGGGCAGAGGATAGGAGAGCGAGGCAGTCCGGGGCAGTCGAGAGGCGGCGATCGCAGCAGGAGGAGATGGAGCGGAGGCGGTCGCAAGAGGAAGAGACGTTGAGGGAACGGAGGCGGTCGCAAGAGGAAGAGACGTTGAGGGAGCGGAGGCGGTCGCAAGAGGAAGGGACGTTGAGGGAGCTGAGGCGGTCGCGGGAGGAGGAGATGGAGCGGGAGCGGGAGCGGGAGCGAAGGCGTTCTCAGCAGGAGGACGCGGTGGAGGAGAGGGTGATAAGAGAGTCGTCGGAAGAGGAGGAGAGGAAGCGGGAGAGGGAGAAGGAGGAGGACGACCTGGAGGCGTACCAGATTCAGCTGGTGCTGGAGATGAGCGCACGGGACAATCCGGAGGAGATGGAGATTGAGGTCGCCAAGCAGCTTAGTCTGGGCTTCTGTCCTCCACAGAGATCCCCTGCGGAGGTCCTCGCGGTCCGATACTGGGTCAGTTTCCAATTCAGTACATAGCATGTTCAATTTCATCTTCCAACAGCAGTATTCCAATTGCAATTGTGAATTGTGATCGTGGAACATATTGCACGACGTGCAAATGCTTAGCATTACACATTTTTTCCATACCATTTGCTTGGTTGTATTACCAACTGGCTGCATTACAATGTTCTATCATGTAATTTAGTTTAGTTAGAACGGAAATATAGAATGCATTTGTCTCTCGAGTTTTGACAAAATTTCAGCTGCATGGATTATTTCATGGAGTTCCCACTGCATAAGTGTCCACTTGTCTTTTAAATTTGGTGTATGCTTAAGCACCACAGGATCACACATTAGTCATTCCATATGTGGCTTCTCTAGTGTGATACAGCATACCCTTTATTCTCTCAGTGACAACAGGGATTCTTTCAGTGGAGCAAAATCACTATTCTTGTAAATTGTTTTTTATTGTTGAATAGTACACCATTGTTGTGTAAGGTTCGTTAACAGTTGTGGTGATAGCTTGGCAAAAGGGACTTCATGTTGATATGAATGACATCTCTTACACCTATTATGGCTGATCAATCTTAATCTGGACTATAGTGATGTCTGATATTCTGGGTGGCATTGATATTTTGTGAAACTGCATCATGTTCCCTACTTAATGTTTGACTCACCGTATATCTGATGTCTGGTGCCTCATGATATATTTGTTTGTTCATCATTTACAGAATTTTAATGCCCTTGGCTATGATGACAAAATATCGGATGGATTTTATGATCTGTTTTATGTTGGAAATGGGCCGGCATCAGTTACTATGCCCTCTTTTGCTGAGCTACGAGCCCAGCCATTTTCACATAAAGTCGACTGGGAAGCTGTGTTGGTCCACAGAGGTGAAGACCCTGAGCTCATGAGACTCGAGCAGGAGGCTTTAATCATGAACCATGAACTTCAGTCAAGAACTTCAGAATCTGTGGGCAATGCTTTGGTTAAGAGACTTGCAAATCTAGTTGCTAGACACATGGGTGGAGTGTTTGATCCTGAGAGCATGTCAGTGAAATACCAGCACATGCTTAGCTACTTAAGGAATGGTATTGGAAGTGTAATTGTGCCACTTGGCCAGCTAAAAATTGGTCTAGCTCGTCATCGAGCGCTGCTGTTTAAGGTCAGTAACTTTATAAACATATTTAGGCTGAGCTAACCTCCGATCCTATAATTTTTGCACCAGCTCTGAACTTTATTTACCAACAATGAACATTT
Organism: Chrysopogon serrulatus; assembly: GCA_015844335.1. Taxonomy (NCBI): domain Eukaryota; kingdom Viridiplantae; phylum Streptophyta; class Magnoliopsida; order Poales; family Poaceae; genus Chrysopogon; species Chrysopogon serrulatus. Next base: position 208,439 of record JADLZL010003733.1, read on the forward strand.
GAGAATCATATTCTGTAATGTGTTGCATGTTGTCCTAAATTTCAAACTGAATAGGTAGTTCTCTACACACCAATTTTTCATGCTGTTCTATAAACTCCCTGAACACATGACATAACAATTGTCAATGATGTGTGTTGAAATGACAATCCATAAGTTTGCTAACAATTAATTCTCATTATGCTTGCATGTAGGTTTTGGCTGATGGCCTTGGTGTACCTTGCCGTCTGCTGAAAGGAAAGCAATACACTGGATCAGATGATGGAGCTTTAAACATTGTGAAATTTAAAGACGGAAGGTATTGCACTTTGCATATGTGATTTTGTAGGATGGAACAATAGAGGAGTCTCAGGGTTTGGCACCAGAAGGAACACAGACAGTCCTAGGTGCTGATCTCGCACCTAGGGCAGTCGTTCCCATTTAGTGCCGTCCCCGTCTCTCCTTATTGGAATTGGACAACATGGTCCACTTTTGTTATGTGTAGATATCAAACTTGTTTCATCTTAATGCTGTCACTAAGAAATGAATTGTGCATTAAATACAGTAAACATTTGTGCTTGCATGTTTTGCAGGGAATTTATTGTTGATCTTGTGGCTGATCCCGGTACACTTATTCCTTCAGATGTTACTGTTTTATCCACAGAGTCAGACAGAAATTTCGTCTCTGGTAATAATCACTTTGGCCAACATGATACCACCAATCTGTTGGGATCTTCTCTTAGTGGTGTATCGAGCTCAGCGTATGGTTCTTTTGAGTATGAATTACTTGACCGAAGATCCACTTCAAGCAATGTTGGTCATTCTGATGCCGATGGACCTACAATTAATCAGTCAAGCAATCAACAAAATGTGTTATCAAATTCATTCGAGAAACTATCAGTTAGCACATTCACAAGTGAAAATAGGCCTGTCAGTAATGAATCTACAAATACAGACTACATTATTGTTGGAAAAAACAAAGAAAAATATACTGCGCCCATTGATTCTTCGTCAACTTCACCCTCTACGCCAGATATGGGGGGCACTCCAGCTGTCCGGAGAATGAAAGTGAAGGACATTTCAGAGTACATGATTAATGCTGCCAAGGAAAATCCACAGTTAGTTCAGAAAATCCATGAGGTCTTACTTGAAAATGGTGTTGTGGCACCACCAGACTTGTTTTCAGAAGATTCAATGGAAGAGCCAAAGGACCTTATCGTGTATGACACCACCCTGTTTCAAAGCAAGGATGAAATGAAAAGGAGGATGAATGAGCTTGGGTCAAGGGAATACACAGATCATGGTCATGGTCCATTGTTGCCTTATCATCCTGGACATGAACTCCAACCAAAAGTTACTCCTCACCGAGCACATCTGGAGTCACTTAAGCATGCCGAGGGCTTGGGCACTTACCAGCCCCATGATATCAGAGATATTGCATCTCCGTTTGTTCCTCAGTACGAACCTTCTGCACCTCCTCAGGAAACTCCGTCCCAACTTACAAAGCAATTGCCTGTCACAGCTGCTGCTGTTGCAACTGCTGCAGTGGTGGCATCCTCTATGGTTGCTGCTGCCACTAAATCTAACAATGACGCAAACTTTGAAGTGCCTGTTGCTGCTGCAGCCACTGTCACTGCAGCCGCAGTTGTTGCCACAACTGCTGCTGTTAGCAAGCAATATGAGCACTCGGAACCTGGTAATCAGCCGCTTAGCTTGCCAAGTACTTCTCAAGGAAATGAATCAGTTGAGAAAGCTGGAGATGACCTTTGGGACAAACACCACGTTGAAACTGATCATGGCCAAGATAATTCTCTGGACCAAGAAGTTCCTCAGGAAGCAGAACGAACCTCTGATAAATCAAACAAATCAAGTGGGACAGAGAGCGCGAAATCTGATCTTGCATTGGATGATGTTGCAGAGTTTGAGATCCAATGGGATGAAATTGCTATTGGTGAACGGATTGGCCTTGGTAAAGTTGACTTAATATTTGATTATTTATGAAAATGATTTCCTAATCATACAACTATTTCAGTGACTGGGAAATGATTTCTTTGATCCTTTTTCTTTAAAATTCAATTCAATCTGTTATGTTTCAGGATCGTTTGGAGAAGTTTATAGAGGAGAATGGCACGGAACAGTAAGTTTTTCAGTCAACAAATTCCTTGCTTATCTTTTGAGTCTGCAACTTCTAAATGTGCTATGGAAAAAATGTCGAAGTAAATTCAACCCTTTCAGTATTACTGATCTAAGGATGTGAAGAAATGTTAATTTAGATAATATCACGACATTATCTGTGCCAACACTAAAATACAATACCTCTTTACTTGCCAATCTTACAGACATCTAGTAACAAGAAAAAACAGTTCATATAAGGCAATGAGCCAATGAAATACTTCATAATCTTGGTGGACTTCTCCATTTATACCATGAAAGGGTTAATCTTGTAAGAAAAGGAGAGTATTTTATTTGTAGACTTGAACTGCACCTACATTTTCTGTCTGGTGCTCTATGTTTTCCCTACAACTTTAGGTGACTTCATATTTCTTCCTGTTTGGTTGCTGCCGTGCCAGGCATCCAATCCTGGCCCCAGGCGGAGCTCTGCCTGAGCCAGGTTTTAGAACTTTTTGGTGCAGTAGTTCTTATTTTCTGAAAAAAAAATGATACATCCATTGTTGCATTCTGTGTTCTGAAGTTCTAGCTATTCCATCTGTTATTGTTACTGTATTTTTTTTCCTTTTGCTTTGTTCACTGCTACCAACTACCAAGTTGTTTACAGAATCACAAATTTGTTTGTCTACAGGAAGTTGCAGTCAAGAAATTTTTGCAACAGGATATTTCGAGTGATGCTCTGGAAGAGTTTAGAACTGAGGTATACTCCTCTCTCTATGCCAAGCCATCCACTGACATAAATGGACTGAAATACAGAAATTTTTCTTTGTTAATTATGTTTATTTTTTTATTTACTTTCTGATCACACATGCCTCTGTGCGTTCTTTGTATTTTCCTGCAACACTTGAAAACTACTGTAAATTTTGTTAGAAAGTTAGTGCTATTTTTTTTTCTTGAACACACAGGAGAAGCTTGGCTTGTAGCTGATAGATAAGCAGTATGAAATACACAATAGGTGGTTTGAGATACACATCTTTTGTGATGCTTCATTTTGATCACTGTTTCTTAATTAACATGCAAATTCCAGCTGTTTACGTATCAAGATTTTAGTGATTATGCCAGCATCCCCAACAATCATTTCATAATTTGAAAATTTACTCCCTTTGTTAGGGATTAGAGACTGTTGTTCTCGCACCGCCTGATAATGCATTACTTCATGTCTAGGTGCGAATAATGAAGAGGTTGCGCCATCCTAATGTTGTTCTCTTCATGGGTGCCATCACTCGTGTCCCTAATCTTTCTATTGTCACTGAATTTCTTCCAAGGTGGGATTCCTTGATTTAAATTGTTTACTTCATATGCTAGCATGTAGCACAATGGTCACCACATAATTTACCTTATGATTTAGAACGCAATGTGTCCCCAGCACAAGCTTTTGTCTAATATCTTCCATGTTGCACAATTTTTCCTGAATAACTAGGAATAGGGAGATCTCTTTTTCAGATAATGATTGTCTTTAAGAACTGTGCATTAAGTTAGTAGGAAGTGCCATATTACTGAGATTACCGCATGCGATGTTCATAGATAAAAATATGAAAAGGTATGCTTGGGACAATGATATAAAATTATAAACAGTAGTTTTCAACACATGCATGACAAGCATTTAGCTATGTAGAATCCACTCTTTTAAGCTTAGTTCACACATACCCATTTGAATACCTCACGAGCATCTCCAACAATTTGGTATTTCAACTTGCTATCCTTATTTTCTTGGCAAAATCACAAAAAACTCTCTCCAACAACTCCTCAAATCAACTCCTCATTTATCCCAAGTTGCTATTCTTTCCTCCCGCGCGCGGACGCGACTTGGCATCGAGCTTTTAGAAGAGGTGGAAGGGTGAAAAAACAATTTTGTTTCTGCTTCAGGGTTCCTGATGTAAGTTTTCAAGAGGTGGAAGGACATAAACATAATTTTGTTTCTGTCTCGGGGTTCCTGATGTAAGTTTGATCTGTGTTTGGCAAGTGAATTATGCCAAACTATTGGAGAGGAACTCGTTTTTCACTTGCTATATATTTTAGAGAGTTGCCAAATCATAAGATTTACCAAGTGAATTTGACACTCTCTTGGAGATGCTTTTAGATATGCATTTAGCTACAGCCTCCTCCCTTGCTAAAAAATTGTGTTATTTACTGAATGTTACTTGTGCTATTGTTATTGTATTGCAGAGGCAGTTTGTTCCGTTTGATTCACCGACCCAACAACCAGTTAGATGAAAGGAAGCGCTTAAGAATGGCACTTGATGTGGTATTATTAATGAAAAATTTGAATATCACTATTGCTAGATGCTGATGTATATATGGAGAAGTATATGTGAGATATTATCAGTAAACTTTCTTTCAATTGTCTCTAGGCTCGCGGTATGAATTATCTGCATAATTGCTCACCAGTTATAGTCCATAGAGATCTGAAATCCCCGAATCTACTGGTGGACAAGAATTGGGTTGTGAAGGTAACATACAAATTCCTTTATAACAGTGACATTTTGCATTCGTGCACTCTGTATCACTAGTTGCTACATGTCTTTTTGTTATTAGGTTTGCGATTTTGGTTTGTCAAGAATGAAGAACAATACCTTCCTATCATCAAGATCAACAGCTGGAACAGTAAGCTTGCATAACTTGACAATAGTATACTTTTAATAAAAAAAAAAAAAACTTTTGCACTCTCCCAAAGAGTATTTTGCGTAATCCTAAAGCATTTGTTATTTAACAGCAGGTGTAACTAAATTGCTTGAAGTGTGTCTAACTTTTTGTTTTTGGGAGAGTGTAGAGGCACTTGCATCACTATGATTATATTTTGTTCCAATGTTGAGTCCTGTAACCATGTAAATTCAATTCTAAGAAAATTTTCCAAGTGTATGGTTTGTCTGTTGGCTGAGCTCTTGTATATTTAGAGTTTACCTGCCAGTGAATACACTTTTTTCTGATGTGTAGTTAATATTAATACAATTGCATCAGGTATTAATAAACTTACTCCATCGTGCTCCTTGAATATGGAAAAGGAATGAAATATTTGAAGGTATAATTTTAACTGCCCTAGTACAAAAGGAAGAGTGTTGATGATAGTTACAGGGTTTAGATGAATGGCAAAGGTCTGAAGTACATCCTCACTGCAATATATTAAAATCGTGTGTTTCTTTCAATTTCTTGTGGAGATGCTATAGTCATCAAATATACAAACAATCCTTTCGGTAATCAAGTGAAGGAAAAATATTATTTGTGGAATACACTGTGTGTTTGAATAATGCTACTCAACATGCAAAATACCACTTTATGCTTTAATCTGATTCCTGTTCCAGTCTCCTTTTTAGCCTAGGTGGTTGGGCTTATTGTCATCCTATAAGTTAGTTTATTGCACTGATAGCACCTAAGAACACATTGTTTATAAGATAGGCCTAAATTACGGTATACACACAAGGGTAGCAGTAGAGGTACGTGAAGGGCTTCCAGGGAAGCATACAATTTGTTAGTTTGAGTTGTTGCCTATGGATAAAGAATAAGCTAGATTTAAGGATGCCCCATGGTCTGCAAAGGCATCCTGTTGTGATAGGATTTACTGCCTCCGATCCCAGATTTAAGTTCATTTGGACTTGATTACTTGAGCACCACACAGGAATCATTGCTAGAGTTAAGATGGGTGGCAAGTGCATTACATTGATTAGCATGCATTCAAATAGGGGTAGACATGGAAGAATGAATAAAAAAGGTGCATTGAAGTTATCATAGACTTATATGTGGTGCGTATGGGAGCAGGTTGATGGACTTATATTTGTATGTCAACAGCAGTGAGCTCCATAATTTTGACCGAAGACCGAAAAGCCATCAGCACGCGAGGCTCGCTGAATTGGCACCTAATTTATTCAAGCTGATCTCCAGCAGAACTGTCAAGAGAAGGATGGTGGCTCTGGCTCCTAATAATTGGGGTTGGGCGTCTGATGTAAGAGGGGTCCTTAAATTGCAAGTGTTGGCTGAGTGCCTTCAAATTTGAGACTTAGGGCCTGTTTGGATGCACCAACTAAACTTTAGCTAGCTAAATTTAGCTGCTACACATCCAAACAGTCCAGCTAAAAGAGTAGCTAAACTTTAGCTGGGTTTAGCTACTTTCACATAGCTAAAGTTAGCTAAACTTTAGCTGAGTCTATTAGTTGGAGCATCCAAACACCCCAGCTAAAGTTTAGCTAGAAAACTTTTAGCTAGCTAAAGTTTTACATTGAAATTTTAGCTAGCTAAACTTTAGTTGGGTGCATCCAAACAGGCCCTTAGTAGATGTCCTAGACTCCTAGTCCTTCAGCAAGATGTCCCAGATCAACACTGATGGGAGCTCTCTTCTGGTTCCTACAGCAGCAAGTTGGTGCCAAGCTTTGTTCTTGCGGAGTATCAAATTTGCCCCATGGAAAAGAATTTGGAAAAGTTGGGCTCTACTTAAATGAAATTTTTTTGTTTGGTTGGCCATAAATAATCAGTATTGGACTGCTGACCATCTTGCCAAACGTGGGATGACTAAAGATAAAAATTTAGCTGTTTAGAAACTAGTATGACTCTTGTGATAAGATTATTAGATTAATCAGTGCGAAATAGGGCTGTGTTTTCCAGTTGACCAGTGCTAATCCAGTCATATCATTTTAATGTTTGTCACACTGGTTGGTGCAAATGCTACCTTAGTCGCTACTACTGAATAGTTTGGCTGATGTGCAGGCGGAGTGGATGGCACCAGAAGTACTTCGTAATGAACCATCGGATGAAAAGTAAGTGGTTAAAGACTCGGTTAAAAATAACCCTATCACAGATTGTTTTGTGCATGCTGAAGTCTTGCATGGGTTACAGGTGCGATGTTTTTAGCTATGGAGTCATATTATGGGAACTTTGTACACTACTACAGCCTTGGGAAGGAATGAATGCCATGCAAGTGGTTGGTGCAGTTGGATTTCAGAATCGTCGTCTTGACATCCCAGATAACATCGATCCTGCTATAGCAGATATAATAGTGCAATGCTGGCATACGTTAGTATTCTTAACTTTCTTGGTGCAACATAAAATATTGCACCGTTCTTGGTGCATTGCATCTTCCTAGCCCATATATGCATTTTTTGTTTTCTAAATTCACTTTGTTGTATGCCTCAGGGACCCAAAGTTGCGGCCATCATTTGCAGATATCATGGCTGCACTAAAACCACTGTTGAAGAACTTGACCAGCAATCTAGCCCCCAAGACAGAGGGTACAGCAAACAGATGAGTGAGAGAAGGAGATTGGCAACTGCCCAACGTCCGTAACTTGTAGGATTATTTCTGTACAGTAGCAGCAAGCATGTGTTCAAAGATGGAAAGGATGTGATGTTGGTCTGTTTGCTACTCTTATCCAACTAGAAGCGCAACACTTGAGAGTGGCAACGCGGCGATAAGCTTAAGACCGCTTGCCATTGATCCACATTTGAAGATCAGTTGGTATACCCGTGGAAGAAGACGGTGAGCTGTGATCTATGCAAGGAATTGTGCAGAACAGTAAATGTTTTGGCACTGTGGAACGCTTGAACCAGGAACTGATATGGGTGGCAGAACAGGGGCTTTTGTTCATACCATCCCTGCATTTTCTTTCGTTGTGTCTCACCAAATGGTGGATATTTATGTGTAAATGTCAACAGATGTAACGTGCTGTCAACCTGAAAAAGGGAAGGGAAAGGGAAGGTTGCCCAGCTTGTGCTGCGAGTGGCTGTGACGTGTGACGTGTATCCACTTTGCTCGGCCTGTTCAAGTTGGCCGTAGTTGGTTGCGCACCATGTGGTGCTTCTCACTGACTGCTCACCAGCTGGAAGCACGGAATGCTGGATTGCGCTCGCATCAAGTTGATCTCGATCTGCTGTTACAGCAACTATGGTTGTTTCCCGATTTTGAGCGAGGCGAGGGGCTCACAATGTGGGTGGTCCGTTGTCGGTCGCAACTCTGAAGGTACGACGTATGCTTCTCTTCTCTGACTGTATGCACCTTCTTGTATCCACACTTCCACAGTGGGGAAAGGCAAATAGCCAAATCTTGGCAGGAAAAACCGTGGACTTCCTGTCCTTTACAACCCGGCCGCTTGGTTTTCCTTCCCGGCTTCGCCTCTCACCCTGGGGTTTTTTACCGTTCCCGGCCGGTTACCGCCCGGTAACGGTTTCGGATGAATTCAAATTTCAAATTTGAATTTCGAAGCCGGCGTAGTTCAAACGGTAAGAATCGGTTTACCGGTCGGTTGGACCGCCGTACGTGTAACAATGATGTCAAAATTTTTTAAATGAAAAATGAAAAATGTTTTAAAAAAATGCTAGAAAAATTCTTAAAAATACTTCATGATTTATAGAATCCAATGATGTCAAAATTTTTCAAATTTGAGTGCGTTTAGTATATTTTTCGACCTTCATGATTTAATGGGCCTTAATGGGCCGCGGTTTTTTTTTTTTTTTTTTTTTTTTTCAAACTTGCAAAGGTCAAAATAAATACTAAACGAACTCAAATTTGAAAAAATTTTAACACCATTGAATTCTATAAATCATGAACTATTTTTATAAATTTTTTTTTAGAATTTTTTATTTTTCAAATTCAAATTTCAAATTTAAAAACCCTAACCTTCCCAAAACCGAACCGGTGCGGACCGGTAAGGTCGTAACCGGCCTTACCGGCCGGTTACCGATCGGTAAGAAAAACCGTGCTCTCACCACCCGCCGTACGTGACCAGTGGAGCCCGAGCGTGCACGCCGCATGCCAGCGCTCCAGGCTACCAGTTCCCAGCCACGAAAACTCCGCAAACGTCGCACGCACGTACGCCGTTTCCATGCCATGCATGGACACCGCGCGCGCTAGTTAACCCGAGATAGGCCCCCATCGCGGAAGCCAGGACCGATCACCCGACCACGCGCAAACACCACCTCCACCTCCGCAGACGACGGTGAGCAGGCAGCAGAATTCGCGACGATGGCGGGGGCGGGCGTGTTCTGGGGAGGCGGGAGGGCGGACGAGGTGGCTGACTTCGACGAGTACGACCCCACCCCCTACGGCGGCGGCTACGACATCGCGCTCACCTTCGGGCGCCCGCTGCCGCCCTCCGAGGAGACCTGCTACCCGATCTCCACCGCCACCTCGTCGTACGATCGTCCCCAGCAGGCGCAGCACGGAGGCAGGAGGCCCGAGGAGTCCCACGGGTCAGCTGCAGGGTACGGTGGAGGCGGCGGCGGATACGCGGGGGCGGGGCGGCCTCAGCCGGAGACCCACGGCTACGGGAGGAAGGGAGGACACGACGACGACGATGACGAGCAGCAGGCGTACCGGAAGCCGAAGCCGGCGTACGGGGACGACCACGAGCAGCAGGCGTACCGGAAGCCCAAGCCCTCGTACGGGCACGGGGACGACGACGACCACCACCACCAGGCGGCGTACAGGAAGCCCAAGCCGTCGTACGGGGACGAGAGGCCCAGCTACGGCCGGAAGAAGAATGTGAGCGTACGCCGAATGGCCGATGGGGCCCTAAACTCGTATAATCTGGGCCGTTTTAGACGTGGGCTCGAGCTGTAGGACCTCTTAGTCTTAGTTTAAAACTGCAAGTTCCCGTCCTAACGGTTTTATTGGCCTGCGACAGGGTGACGACGATGACTCGGGTGACGACGACAGGAGAAAACCACGTTACAAAAAGAACGACGACGATGACTCCGATGACGATGACAGGAAGAAGAAGAACAACCGCCGCCGCCATGACTACGACGATTGAGCCATTAGTCTCATCATCATATACACTAATCATGCGTTATACCATGTATCATCCTCGCTGCAGCTCCTACTAAGTACTAAATAAGCAAGGCTAGGATGCGCATAGTTTTTCTTCTCAAGTGACGCCTACTACTTTTTTTCTTGCTTTTGTTCTTCAGCTTTCTACTCTGATAACCTGTATACTCGGTTCGTTACTTATGACAATTTTTCATTGAACAAAATAATACTGCTAATTTTCATGTTCACAGATAAAAAACGTCATAAATGACAATGCTGCACAGGTGCTGTTCTTCGTAGCTGCTATTGGTCAACTTGCATTCTTCACTGACATGAATCAATTTCCCAATCCTAAATTCAACAAAAAGTGCAGCTGGAAATGGCATCATTTATCCATCGATCGTAGCAACTACTACTAGTGTTCTAATTGCATCTCCCATACTAGCAGTACCGAGGACAACTACTGTGTGAACCTGCAGCTCCCCGTGGTAAGCGTAGTACCGTATTGGGGGAATTCATGTTGCTCATCCCCTTGTCCTGAGCTGGAAAGCATGGGGTGGGTATTTGATGGCAGTGCTGTCTTTTCATGTCGTACGGAGTACGTTTATGTCACGTACTACTACGCTTGTTTGGGCCTCTCTCGTGCCAAGCTATTTGGCTGCAACTTTCGGTTTCATGCTGTGCTTGCACGTACGGAGTACGATACCAGTACGTACGATGTTTCTTTCTTAAAGTTTGGAGATTGTCTTTATTTACACAAACACGGTACATAGTAGTACAGAATAGGCATACTACAAATATAAATACTCATATATATATATACATGAATGCATTGAGACTGATGAGATCATCACAAATGCCTTGATATCACCGTGTACCTTAGAAAGAATAAGTAGCCATGACCGCAAGCATCATGCTTAGTACGTATTTAATTTGTCTTGTGTGTATTAATCAATCAATCATTCTAATTTACGGCCAGGCACAATGCAACCATGTCTCTTTCTCCTCCAAAACGTGATGTCGACCGGACTCTGGTCAATCAACGGTTTGCTGATACGTGGTATACATCAACAAGGAGTATATTTGAGCATCGGGCCGGCACGGCACGGCCCGGCACGAGCACGTTTCGGGCCTGGCCCGAAAGGCACGGCGCGGCAAAGCCCAGCGTGCCACCGTGCCGGGCCGCTACAGGCCACCGTGCCTGCCTTCCAGCCCAAGCACGGCACGTGGGCCTAATTTCGTGCCGTGCCAGCACGAAAAAGAACGGGCCCGTGCAGGCTACGGGCCGGCCCAGAGCCCGCTCAATTCAAAATACCTCAAAAAATCAGAAAATTCTAAGGGATTCAAATATTCAGTTTTCATTCTCGATTCTTGCCAACTTTCACAATCAAACACAGATAATTATCAAATCCAATGAACACACAATGACACACAGGGCGACAAATACAAGACAATTGATAAAAATTGAGCTGTTCGTGCAATCTTTGCCTCATTAAAAACCTTTCTAGGTAAAACTCACCCTTGTGAGAAACCCTAGAAAGGAAAAAAAAAAAGAGTACGGCCAGCTCAGTTTAAATTAAATTCAAAGGTTCAAAGTTATTACAAACTGTGAAACTCAACTCACTTTCACTCTCAGTCTCAAACTCACTCACTTTCACTCTCGTTACATTCTAGCGCAGACAGCAAACACATCACCATGACACCATTCACCAAAGCATCACTAACTCCGCAATGCCGGCCAAAGCACTCATGCACGGAGTTACATTCTAGCGCAGCGGCAATGAAGACATCACCATGACACCATTCACCGGCATCACTAACACGCAAGCGGCCCGGCGGCACTCATGCATCTCGGATAATGATATCAAACTCACCATCACTTCATCGGTGAGAGTCTCATACGGTATACTAAATAGCATCACTTACCAGCAGTTGAGGTAGCAGTAGCATCACCTTCCTCATCAAGGAACATTTTCTCGAAGTATTCCTCTAATTCCTTGTCCTCCACAGTGTGTTGTGCTCTTGCTTCGCCTAACTCCCAGTCCTTGAGGCACACCGGCATCTCCACCTTTGTCGGCGGTAAGTCGTCGTCGCCGCTCCTCAATGATCCCGCCCAAGTAAGACTAAAGCACGACTCCGAAGAGGTGGTTGATCTGAGAACAGTCATAATATCTCTAGCCAAGATAGATAGAAACTGGATATATTAGTTTATGCTCATGCCACCAGTTTAGGATATCAAAGTCATCATCATAGGCCACAACATTGTCACTGTCTAGGTAGACAGTGAGCTCTGAAAGACCAGGAGCCACAGTGCTAGAGGAAGTCACATTTGAAGTACTAGAACTAGCAGATCCTCCAAAAATCTTACCCCATGCCTGCTTCCTCTTACCTGTTAGTCCAGATGGATGAGAGGTCCTCGTTGGCCTAGCTGCACCAAACTTAGTTTCATATTTGTCATACAGTTTATGCAACTCAGTTTTAACCTCAGCATAGTAGTTCATGTAATTGAAATTGTTTTCTTGACCAAGCAAATTCAGAATATTCTGCAGACCTCTCATCTTAGCCCTAGGGTCCGAACAAATGCAAATGAATATAACAGGGGTATAGATTTCCAGTACTTATGAAATTTAACCTTCATGGGGGCAACAACATCAGCTAATTGGTTATCATTTTCATATTGATTCGGATGTCCAAGCAATCTCAAGTATGTGATGGAGGACCAAATGACTAGTGGGGTAATACACACGAGAAAAAAGCACAACAGGTTGACTCATAGAATAGTTCAAGAAACTCCATTACCTTCTCAAAGCAATAGACCAATGTTGTGCATTTAACAATGGATAGCCATACTCAGAATTTATGAAAACAGTAAAAACTGACTTTATATGGGATCGGATGCTTAAGCATTAAGTAGGTTGAGTTCCACCTAACATCCATATCCAAATTGCAAATTTACGAGGTCTCATATGCTTAGCATCCCAATAGTTTTTAAATTGAGCAATACGTGTGTTTGAGGAATTCAGAAAGTTAATTGCAGTTCTAAATATGTTTAGAAGAGGTTCAAGCCACGACAAACCATCTTTCACAATCAGATTTATAATATGGCAAGCACAACGCCGATGAACAACATAGTAAGTTTTTTTTTTAGTAGGATCTCTTTGGATCAACATCAAAACCCAAGTAACCATCAAGCGGTGAAGACAAAGTAAGCATAGCGAGGAGGTATTAGCAGATGCATTATCAAGGCTAACAAGCAAATACTTTATCAACTAGGCCATAATCTCTAAGCACATCAATAATTTTCTCAGCAATGTTAATACCATTATGAGACACTTCAATCAGTTTAAAACCTAGCACAGATTTTTTAATTTCCCAATCAGCATTAATATAATGAGCCACAACACTGATATAGTCTTCCTTAGTATTACCAGACCATATATCAGATGTCAAGCAAACAGATGACACACTAGGCATGACATTATTTTTAAGATGCAACACTTTTTCATTAAAAAGCTTAGCCAAGTCTCTAGCTGTGGTAAATCGAGAGACTCTCTTATATCTAGGATTGTGAGCACGCATAATGTACTCATCCCAGGCATCATTATCAGCAATTGACAAAGGCAAATCTAATCTAGCAATCAATCTACACAACTCAGTCCTAGCAACATCTGGATTATACTCCCAGTTTCTAAGTGAGCCATCAGAGTTTAAAGAAATTCTTTGTTGAACCATTTTAGCATGATCAAGTTTCTTTTTGCAAGCTTTAGCATGTCTAGATTAATGTCCAAAGTGCCATTATTCGAATTAGCGGACAACTTAGCCTTGCAAGTACTTGCAAATTCCAACAACACGGCTAACACCATTAGAAGTCTCGGTGCATTCGATGAAGTCTTGCCAAACAAATAGAGCGACGTGAAGACTTACCAATGGGCGGCCGACGACACGGCCCGAGATGTTGCCCCGACTTGCCGATGCCGTCTTTGCTACCGCCCATTTGGAGGAGCCTGGTGCCCCATCCAGTCGATCGGAGCACCATCAGGCACTCCGAACAAGGCAGCAGCAGCATCTCCAACGTCGTCGAAGTCGTCCGGGAGCTGGCCTAACTCAATGAGCTCGTCGTTGATGGTAACAGGGTACCGGGGACGGTTCCCATCGGCCATGGCCACCCCCCCCAGGGCCCCCACCTCTCCTACTTCACCTCTCGGCACCGTTCCTCAACGGCTTGAGCGGCACCAGCTTGAGGCAAGAGGCATCACCGTCAAGCCGGCGACCTGCGAACACAAACAAGAAAGCAAGCGCCGTGTGTCGTGATGGCAACCGCAACCTAGATCTAGGATAACACCTAACAGAGACGACGGGAGGAAGAAATTACCTGCACTAGCCGGAGCCCGGCGCCGGAGAGACGAAAATGAAGACGACAGGAGCCCGGACAAACGAGATCGACGGTATACAGCGAGTTAATCAAGCGCTCAGAGAGAAGAAGGGAGAACGAATAGAGTTTGAGAGGAGGATATCTCAGATCAGCAAGACCCAACGGTGGAGACGACGCCGGAGATGAGCAAGGACGACGGCAGCGGCAGGGGAAGGCAGTGGGAAGCAAGCAAGCGGCGGCGACGCAACGGCTAGTGGAGGAAGACGACTAGGGTTAGGGATTGGAGGCGGCGGGGCGGGAGGCGGGGAGGGGAATGGAATGGGGGGACGGCAGGTGAGGGGGGCTTTTATATTGCCTCCCAACCCTACCGTGCTGGACCGGGCCGTGCCGTGCTGCCCGGCGTGCGAGGCGAGGGCCCGTGCACGGCCCACGCAGCGTGCCGTGCCCGGCACGGGCCCGGAGAAGGCCGGGGGTCGGGTCGGGCTAGGGCGGGCCAAAAAAAGGGACTCGGGCCGTGCCGCCGGGCCCCGGCTTTATGCTCATATATAACAAGGAGTATATATTGTTTTTTAGCTCAGCTGTGAACTGTGATGAAGGAGGAGAAGGACACCGGACGCGCGGATAGTGTAGTGTTCGGTACGTGTTGATGTGACCGCTCGCTAGTTGGATCTTGCCCGTGCTTTCGATCGAGAATATTACAAAATAATCCTCTTGTTTGCTAGTTCTTTGCCTTGCTAATAAGTTGCCAAAGTCACCAACCTAGGACTAGGAATGAAAGTAATGTAGGAATGAAGAACAAACCGGCCGGGGACGTGAAAAATGGCAAGCGCCGGTGGGTAGCCTGTCGTCACGAGGTAACATCCAAAAAAGTGACCCGTAGCCGCCGGCGGTAGACGACGACGCGCCACGCGCGCATGGAAACGATACGCGAAACCGAATGCTTTTGCCGCGCCGGTGTCGTCTCGTCTGCAGCTGCAGCGGCCGACGCACGGTCGCTGTCTAGGAGTACTGTAGTAGGATCGCCGGACAACTCGGGATGTGTTCTTGGGCCGGAATTCAATGCACCGCATGGATAGCTCTATCCTCTATCCTCTTCTCCAGGATGGGCGAGAACTGCTATGCTGTTCATGATCATCAATAGAGTTGAAACAAAGTGAGCTTATGGTGGGATAGCGAGTAATAACCTTGGTGTATTTTAGTTAGAGAGGACAAGAGTCGATTGTATAACCTTATTTTTTTTAGTGTGTCATATTTATAGTGCGTCGTTGTAACTTTTATTATGTCTTGATCTTAATATAAAAGATACACAAATTTTTTACGTATTTGAAAAAAAAACACACGGTGTTTTATTGATATCACACTCACACCTTTTTTTTATGTATGCACACTTCTTTTGGTGGGTGTAAAACCGGCCAACCACGCTGTGTTCAACTAGGATGGTAGACACACAAACCATACATCTTTCCATTGTCTATAGTCTTGCTGCCTCTTTTATTACTTATAATAATAACTAATATAAATAATCTTATAGTCACGTTGTTGATTTTCAAACAAATAAACAGATATAGACTCATGTGCACGCTTTGATGCAAATACTAATAAATAGACACGTGCTTTTCTCACGATATTGTACCTTTAATGGCAACTAATATTCTAACAAGTATAGGCCTCATCCACGCTTTGATGCAAATAGTAAGTATATGGGAACGTGCTTTTCTCACGATGTTGTACCTTTAACTATATTCTAGCAAGTATAGGACTCATGGGGCAGAAAACCATTTTTTAGGAAGAATATTAGTTAAAGAGGGCGCGATCGTAGAGTTTACCATCATCGTTTTGTGTTAAGGCAACAAAAGAATTCATAACCACCTGGTACTAGGCAAATGGTTTTAACCGAGATTTCAGTTCAGTTTCTTCGGTTTGCAAACTTTGGTTTCTAGCAATCAGAAGCCGATTGGTTGCTCATAGAATCAATCAATAACTGACGATTTCTGCATCGATGTTTCCGTGTTTGGTTATTTATTCCAGCGAACGAAGATGACAGGACACAGAGCTACAAGAGATTAAAAGAGTAGTAGCTCCTAACTCGCTGCCTTGCTCAACCGCTGGTCGCTGCAAAGGAGCTGTACTGTCTGGCCGTCGCCCCCTCCCTCGCCCCCTGCATCACGAACCGAGCCAGCCACCGCGCCTTTGCGGCTAACGCGCCTTGCCATTGCACATCGTGTAGGCCGCTGCTGAGGAGCAAATAGTTCGGAGCTCTTGTGTTTCTCTGCTTCGTTTTATTTGGCTGCTCTATTCTGTTAGATGTCTAAATAGAAAGCGAACCTGACACCCGAATTCTTTCAGATGTTAATAAACTAAAACCAAAGCTGAAAATTTAAAAAACTGACATTTTGGCTCCGTTCAGCTTGGTTTCGGTTCGATTCTAAAGTGCTCACCCTAGCACCTGGTTCTCTAATCATTAAACAGTCACAGGAGTTGCATACTTGATGGGCGCGAAGATTTGCAGCAGATGATGGATGTTGGCAATGCTGATGCAGTGTCTAACGGAGTTTTCCGAGAAACAATATAAAGTCAATGTTTGCTGGTCATTCGGTGACAACAAAGAAATAAAAAAAGGCGAAATTCTTTCATTCAATTATTGAGCGAGGTGGAGAAGATATCTAAAATTTCATATTCTTCCGTGCAGATAACCTCTCACCAAACACCAACCTTTGTTTTGAGGTACAAAAGGGATTAATGAAAAGCCACGCGCGAACCACGAGGACTCAAAGCGAAAGCGACCGAACAACATATGATTTCACATCTTGTCAAAAAAACATATGATTTCACAAGCCGCCCGCTGAAACCAAAGCCTTTTGCCCTCTCTTATAGCCTTCATTCATCAGGGGCAGGGCCAGGGCCAAGGCTTTTCACCCTCCTCTCCCGGAGAGCCTCTCGCCTTCAGCTCCCCCCTCCCTTTCCCCGCCACACCAACCAAAGGCGCCAAAAATAAAGCGCCGCGCCACTACGTGGCGAGGGAGCTTGTCACATTGCTTGCCACGCACCTCGTCTTCGCGGAGGCCTCGTCGCGCGACGATGGAGGTTGCCGAGGCGCCCGCGCCCGCGCCTGCGCCCGACGAGGACGGGCTGGACGAACGCGGCGCGGCGCTGCACCTCCCGAGGCTGCTCTCCGGCGTCGTCTCCGGCGCCCTCACTGGCCTCTTCGCTCTCGGTACTTGCGCTGTTGCGCACACATGCTCCTCTGCTGATTTATCATTTTCTTACGTGCGAGCGAGAGCGAGCTGTGTCGCCTCTTGGCTCTGTTAGCTGTCCATGTCCTGAGAGCTCGACGTTGGCTTTGTGGTGCAAATAAAGCTGGAGCTCTGACTGGGGCAGTCACCGGCGCGGTGGCGGGCAGAGCTTCCGACAGCGGCGGCGTTCTGCGGGGAGCTGGACTGGGGGCGGTCGCCGGAGCTGTCCTCTCCATTGAGGTTCTTGAGGCTTCTCGCGCTTACTGGTGCTCCGACCGGCTGGGCCCGCACGGCGCATCGTCCATGGTAGTAAGCTTCCATGCCCTGTCTTTGCTTTTCAGTTTCACATCATACATCTGCGTACATATTCTTGAAAATTGAGAACTTGATTATATATATCGATTTAAATCACGATTAGTTCCTGCTCTGCTTGGACCGTTGGACGTTAGGTGTGAACAACGTAAATTCGCCATCTGTTTCTCTAGTAAAATAAAATATCTTCGACGTTATCGTTTATGTCAGTATGTTTTGAGATGGTGACTGTCACTAGTTCATGATATACTTTTTTTCCAGGTTCCCTTTCGTTTCATTAAAAAAGCTTATCATTTAGGCCTTGTTCAGTTCATAAAAAAGTTGCATTCGAACTCCTGTAGCACTTTCGTTTGTATTTGGTAAATATTGTCCAATCGTGCACCAACTAGGCTCAAAAGATTCATCTCGTGATTTACAACTAAACTGTGTAATTAGTTATTTTTTTACTTATATTTAATGCTCCATACATGCGGGTAGAAAATTGATGTGATGGAGAGAGAGTGAAAAAAACTTGCAACTTTCATTCCAACTGAACAAGGCCTTATAGCAGAGAAAACAATCTGATGAACCTCTCTTCTTCTTCTTCTTCTTTTTGTTTTTTTTTGGGGGGGGGGGGGTGGGGATGGGAGGCCCTACTGGCAAATATATTGAAAAAAAAACAAAGAAACAGATAATTACAAGAAAAGGAGAAAGTAGTTATAAACCTAATTTGCCTTGCACTATTGCAATGTAGAAAAAAAATTCCAATTACATTATTACTTGGTTATTTGAGGTCTATATCATCATAAATATGAGTTTACCATGGTAATTGCTACTAATTTTGTAGAAGCGCTCTCTAAAAGGAAATTCATGGTTTGGTATGCAGGCTGATTTCATTGAGCAACTTCTTCGTGCCCGGTTTGTGCAAGAGCAATTTACACCTTCAGGATATGCATCATATCGCTGGCAGGTCAGTAGCATTGGAGTTTGATTTTGACAGCATAAACTACAGAAAATATGATAATGGATTCTCATCATTGTGTTTGACACAGAATGGGGATATCGCAGTGTTCTAGTAGTGGCTTTTCTTTTTTCTTTTTTGCCAATGCTTCCTTTGAATTGTTGTCTTTTTGTTATTGTATATAAAGAAATTGAATGGTAATGCTGCAGAGAAAAAAATAGCCGCAGTTAATGGGTTATTTGTGTGTTTCTACTTCTACTAAATTTTAGATACTTTTTCATTGACAGGTCAACATATCAGATTTTGGTCACGATGACCTATATGACATCTTTGGAGACATTTCATCTAAAGGGCTCTCACAAGAGTCACTGAAGAAACTACCACATTATGTGGTCACAGACCAAATGCGGGATTCATTTGGTGAAATCCTGTCTTGCCCAATCTGCCTACAGGTACAAATTATGGAAGCGCAATACTACTAATTGTTAAAGAAACCTTCTACCACAACATGCACTTTGATTTGGTTAAAAGTATAGTAGGAAGAAGAAAAAAACTACAGCTTTTTCAATTTTGTTTGCCTTAATAAGTACCCCACCTTTATAGTCAAATATAAATACCCCACCTTTATAATTAATATAAACACTAGGTCCTGCCTGTTTACGTTCAAAAAGGGAAAAAAAACACCGAGTAGAGGCTCCTTTTTTTATCAAGAAAAGTATGCTCCTGTCACAGGGATCTTGCACCTTACCATAATTTGGAAATGTTTTTAAGAAAAACAAAGCCAACCATTGTGACCATTAATGTTTTGTTTTGTAACTTGATACTGGAATACTGATTGTTTGGTGGTTGCTACGCGCTCCCAGCCTATTAATACTAGCACTTGATTTGTCTATGTAGTGGTTGTTAAACTCGTTTGATGCATTCTATAAAGTTCTTTGTCCTGATGATTAAGGCCAAAAAATCATTAAATAATAGACTTGTCAGCAACCATTGAACACATGTTAGCACATGAACTATGAATTTGTCCGTGTACAGACAACTGACAGCGATTTTCCAAGCTATTTTCTTCACAACGATTTCTGAGTGAAATATATGGTTGTTCAACCAGAAAAATGGGCTCATTTTGGGAACGATAATGAGATCATGAATGCAAGTTGAGGCACAATGGTTGGACAATGACACAATGAATGAATGCATGGTAGGAGTGACACACTGATATGAAATTTAGTGGGATGCAACAACTTCAATGGGGCAACTGCAATTAGCGATTTCATACCAATATTTGTTTGCTACTAAATGCAATGTTTAGCTGGCCATTTTTTCCTCTCATCAACAGCGACCTAATAGCGTCCTTCATCTTGCAGGACATTGTAGCCGGCGAGACAGCGCGGAGGTTGCCCAGTTGCTCTCACACTTTTCACCAGCCTTGCGTGGACAAATGGCTTGTCGATCATGGCTCATGCCCCGTTTGCAGGCAAGATGTGTAACATAGGTAACCTGAGTAGATGAAGAAATAGTTGGGTGAAGTGAAATGTTTGCTCCTACACTTCATATAGAGAAATACGTACTGTGTTGTAAATTAGCAGAATCTGCCTGTTTTACTACCAGGGAAACGGCCGTGCACATCTGACAATCTGACTTTGCCTCCTACACCCAGTTCCAACGTGTAATGAAATAAGATTGCTGTCGAAGCAGTTCCTATCTCTGTAGATTTTATGCAGAACCGCATAATTTCTGAACAGATTCTGTGCGCAGTTCCAGCCATGTCGGCAATATTCTTCCTGTCCTCGTTCTTGCAGATGCAGACCCTGTGTTTGGCATCAAGTGTTGATGACCATGTTTCAGTCCTCATGGCTGCCATGTATTCCAGTGCCCATCTGCTTGGAAGGTCTGAAACTGAAGGCGGAAGCGACCAATCCAGATAGAGCATTGTTGATAGGACATCGGCATCCATTCATCTTTGATGGAGTAGAGAGCAGTGGCCCTGAACCACTGCTGTACTGAATCAATTGTTGCTGGCAATCCTGCAGTCTACAGAGCCAGGGTCGATGATCGATCACCATGCCAAACAAAGCACAGTAATGCGCGCCGGCGGCAGCCCTTGACTTGTCAGGATCACGCCACACCTTCGATCAAGAACAGGGGGGTTGGTAGTGATGACGTCCCCTCGACGGCGCCAGAGGAGAGAACGCTCAGGAGAGGGCGGTGGCACCGCCAGAGGCAGGGCCGCCGGGGATCTGTTGCCCACGGGAGCGGCGGCGGCCGAGGTGCGGATGGTGGTGGCGCGGTGCGCCACCCACCGCAAGATCTGACGTGGATGCCTAGCTTTCACCCTCCGCGTTGTCAGAGTCTGTGATCGTAGCTTTCACAGCTTTTCGCGTTTTGCAAAACATAAGATTTGCAGGCTATTGAGCAAATTGAAATTAGATCAACAAATCATCATGTAATTTTTTTAGAGAACGTGCTTGCACGTTTAGTTAAGAGAAGGGGAAACGATCCACAGAAGTATATATTATCTAAAAAAATCAACAAACCATTCCTGAATATGTGCAAAAAGTTCTCGACGAAGCCAAGCACATTATCAACACATATTCATATTTTCTATTGGCACGCAACAGAACTCAGCCCCGTGTCTCCACTTTGCAAGAGCCGCTACATAGTCATATGCCCAACAATCACAGAGTACCACCACGTCGTTTCAACCCCGTGTTTCTACTAAGTATACTCGAACAAAATACAGTGAGACTAAGCTCCAGAGTTACAGCGTAGTATATGGTAGCCGAAAGAATATTTTTGCTGTTTATGTCTCTGTACTTTCAAGAAAGAAAAGGGTTAGGCCAACTTCTTCTGTTCAGTATTCGAAGAAAGCCTATCTGTGCAAAACGAAGATCTCAAACTTCTTGGATCCAAGATCCTCAAACCATTTTCCTCCATGAGGAACCCATCTGCAGGTTAAAAAACAAACAGGTCACATCCATCTGCAGGTTTTTAAACAGATGCATGTTTCAGTTGCTGGGAATCACCTGGGGAAACTTCTTGAGAGGGTCCTGCATTTGGATTTCATCTTGTCGGGAGATCCATATTCCTCCGATGATGATCAAACTGAAATGCAAAGACGAAGTTCACTAGATCACCGAATCAAGTTTTCATGTAGGGGGGAAAATCCAATGTTTTAGGCATTCTACTGACTTACCTTTGACTTCTGAAGAGCCTGTCTTGTCTCAGGATCCATATCCAAGTCACAGAATCTGCTGGGCATTATCTTCACCTTCTTGATGTCCAGCTCAGGTTCACCTCTGATCACAGATGCCCACCATTCCTTCTTATTTTGCTTTGACAGTAGTATAGACAGTGATTTCCCGTCCTCTGAAGGAGTTATTACAAAATAATCAATGGCATACAGGTAACACACACTTCATGCAGGAACAGATATTAGTCAGGCAACAAAAATACCAATTGTCCATAAGCAATCGTGGACATTGACCGGTTGGTAAAGCACGCCCTGGAATAGAAAACACTCAGAACATTATATTAGAAGATGTATTCCCTATGAGGAAGATTCTTGTCATGTAAATAATGAGTATGCCACTTACATCAATTACTGGAGTCTGGCCCTTTAGTGCAACCTTTAGGTGGTTCTTCTGAATCTCACAGACAACAAACATTGACTTTATTCCTTGGGGGACTGGAACAGTTATGTTAACCTCTGACAACTCTTGAGTCCAGGAATATTTCTCCAAGTCCAGACCATTTTCAGCATTTGGTTCTAATCCACAATGTAAAAGGAAAACTTTAGTTCTTTAATTTAAAGCATGTGAGCACAATAACAGAAATGTGAAAATCACAATTAAGTTCATCTGATGTGCAGATCAGCATGAGAGTGCAAACAATTTATTTCTTGAAGGGAAGGAAGGAAGCAAACAATTTATTTCAGAACAAGTGTTCGAGGAAAAAAAAATCAGAAGAAGGGTATGCACAGCCCCCAACTTGCTAGTAATTGATATCACAAAATTATAGATCAGAGTGAGCTACTATAAGTAAGTAACATGTGGAAATCACAGTTGCCACGAGAAATGGGTCTCAAATCACAAGGAAGAAACTTATCAACTATTCATTACAAGTTACTTAATTACCACAATAAATATAATTTAAAGACAAAACTTATAGGTTCAACGCAGCAGATTACTGCTGACAGTCTGACAGAACATATCAGCGGAAGAACTAGTAAACATGATATTGCATCGTCAACTGATTGCTGCTTGACATACATGCTGTTAAACTTACAGATCTCGAAGCAAGGATCGATAAGTGCCATCGAGTATAGAACACTAAACAATTTGAAATCCTTTTAATCTTTGGTGACAAAGCATCAGTTCAGAACTAGATCCCAGAAAAAAAAAAAAAAAACTCAGAGTTGAATCACTGCTTTGAAAGTCAAGCTCTGACACTCATGAATTATCATAAAACTGAAAAGGCTGCCAAGTGAGAATCCGAAATTCCATGATATTATGTATTTGCCTGAATGTTGTCAGTATGTCAATCTGAAGCTAACTAGTTTTTGACCGAATCTGAAGCTAACTAGTTGCCGAGCCTAGAACTGCAATGCGACTTTACTCTGACTGCACTGCACAAAGGAACGCTCTGCCTTCTACTACTGACAGTCTGAAAGAACATATTAGCAGAACAACCAGTAAACATGATATTGCATCATCAACTGATTTCCGCTTGGCGTACTTGCTGTTAAACGTACAGATCTCAAAAAACACCAAACAACTTGAAATCCCTTTAACCATTCGTGACAGACAAAGATAGGCATCAGTTCAGAATTCAATCCGAGAAAAAAAAAAAAAACTCGGGAGTTGAATCACTGCTTTGAAAGTCAAGCTATGACACTCATGAATTAGCATAACAACTGAAAAGGCGGCCAAGCGAGAATCTGAAATTTCATGACATTTTCCTGCATGTTGTTATTATGTAAATCTCGTTCTGAACACCAACACTCCACACAGGAAGCAACTACGGTCTGTGGCATACATTGAAATTCCATGATATATTTGCCTGAATGTTGTCGGTACAGCATGTCAATATGAACACCTATGCATCATAAATTTAGAGCAGAATCGCAAACCCATGTGCTCAATCTGAAGCTACCCAGTTGCCGAGCCTAGAACTGCAACGCGACTCTGCTTGCACAAAGACATAGATAGAGTAGAAAGGAACAGAACGTCTTCTATTTGATGAGTAAATGCAGCATCAGAAATCACCAAGGCAGAAAGCAAATCCCGCATTCGAATCATGAACATCACGAGCAGACCAAAAAAGGTGGCGGTACGAGATGAATCACCTCTTGCGCGCTTCCCGTCCTTCTTCGCGTTCTCTGCGTTCCTCTCCGCATCCGCCGCCCTCATCGACTCCTCGTTCCTCGGTCTCTCCGTCAACTTCCTTGCCTCCTCCTTCGCTACCACCAGCTTCTCGTCCGCCTCCGCCTCCGCCTGAGCCCTGGCCGCCTTCGCCATCGCTGCCACCTTCCTCGCAGCGGTGGGGTCGCGGCGGAACAGGCCGGAGCGCTCCCGCACGACGTTGATCGCCGCCTGGAGGAATGGGAGCGGGCCGCCCGTGCGCTCGAGCACCGCCGCGAGGACGTCCTCGTCGCTCCTGCTGATGGCCTTCGCCGCAGACGGCGCAGTCACCTCGCCGTCGCCCTCCTCCTGGGAATCGGTGATGATCGCCATTGGCTGCCACTGCATAGGGTTTCGGCCTTTCGGGGCAGTTGCTGCTCGTGCGAGGTTTCCGAGTGGGTTTCGCAACGAAGCTTGGAGAGCTGGAGGAATGGAGGGCAGGGCCAGGCCTTGTTTGCGAACGGATTATGCCGAGGACAAAAGGTTCTAGAGGGGTTTTTAGAACAGTGTAGCGGGTTTTTGTCGGTTGCC